>BMAU01021205.1:0-225223 GCA_019973935.1 Trichonephila clavipes | reverse complement strand
TATAGTTGATGGATTAATAGGAGAACCTGCTTCCCGCAGGGAAGCTCAATCTCCAATCAGGATTAACTGGATGAGTTGCATGAGTTCAGCTTTCACTTAGCCCTTTGCTGCTTTATTATAAAATATTGTGTGAGTAATTTAAAGTGTTAACATGAAAAATTAATAATTTACTTTTGTGTAAATATAAATGAGAATTTAAGTGTTTTGTGATTAAATAAATGCATTTGCGTTGTTCGTTAAGTGTGAATGAATAATTAAATTAAAGCCATGTCCGCCATAGCGGACTTTAAGAAGAAAATGGAGGTCGGAAAACTTTCGGCACAGGGTTACCCGCACCGTCGGAAGAACCGCCTCGTCTGAGATTCGCCCAAAATGAGCGGGTATTTGACTGAATTAGCTTGAGGATGTGTGGTCCAATCAGGGGGACAGCCTATGGTGGCTCTTAAGGAGTGGGTGTGTCAATAGGAGCCCGGGTTTGGGTGCCGAGGGCGATCCCAGAGCTCGCTTCGCTATTGGCCGGCTTACTCTGTTCCTATTGGTCGAGGAAGTAGAAGTTAGTAGAAGTTTTGAGATTTTAACGGAAGAATTTTACGAATGAAAGAGATTAAATTAAAATATTGCGAGGTCTATTAAAAAGAAGGTTTGAACTGGAGGAGAACAGACGAGAACTGAGATTCGATTGAGAGATATCATTGAGTACGGTCGCGTCCTCTCTACGCTCCGTACTTTTCCTCGATCCAACGTCTATACGGCCAACGATCTAGTCCTTTGGAGGCAAAATTAAGCCGGTCGCCTATAGCTCTTTTCAGGCTAAAAGGATAAGGGGCGACATCCTTTGGATTTAACGCCGACTATTACAAAATTATCAATTTTACGACTACGGACATGGCTACGGAAATGGAATGTCAAAAATATCCCTCTCCCGACTTCAAGGCCCGGCACACCAGAACTTCTCTCTCCTTGCGAAAGAGGTGAAATTAATTCACAAAACCTCAAGAAATACCTCCTTCTCGCTCAAGGTACCGAACAATCCCTCAAACTGCTTGCTCCTCATATGAAGGCTGATGAACCAGAAGTGATCGACCTTTCGCCAGATTGAACTTCTACGGGGAGCACCGAAATGCGGAATGTGAGTATGGCACTCTCTCTTGTAACACCCCAGGTTGCACTGTGCACGGAACTCCCCCTCCCCACACCCACAACTTCGCATCCAGATTTTCCGGCTCTTCCAGCCACTAACCCCAACAAACGAAAATGATGATGATGGATTTGTCTCGCCTTCAAGGAGGCAAACAATTAAAAAGCCCAACTTAATTTTTAAGTCCTAACTTTAATATTGAAACAGGAAATAAATTTAATAATCTAAAAAGAACGGGAAATAGCAGCAGCATCAAACGAAAATAACGCTAACGACGATTCTCCCCCCGACACTACCGCAAAAAACAAAAACTACCTACCCCTCCCCCATTATGCTTAAAACCTCTCGGGAAATTCGCGAGCACATGAGAGGTAATCACAAAGAGCTTTCCCCAAAATCCGCAGTAAACTATCAGGCGACTCATTAAACTCTACACGGATAACTCAATAGACTATTATAAACTTTTAAAACTCCTAGACCAAAGAAAAATACCAATATCATGTAATTACACCCCAAGCTGAAAGACCTATCAAGGTCGTTGTGAAAAAGGACTCCCAAAAGAAACAGCAATAATTGATATCAAATCCGATTTAATAGAACAAGGATTCCCCGAAGCAAAAAGTAGCTCAATTAACAGGAAGAATTACAAAACAACCATTACCCGTCTTTATGATAACATTACCCCGTAACATTAATAATGCCAAATTTTTTCAACTCAAAACATTAAGCTACCTCTCCATTAGAATGAGAAGGCTACGAGGGAACAGGGTGTGACACAATGTTACACCTGCAATCGTTCAACCATACTTCCGAGAATTGCCATATGACCCCGCGCTGCTTAAAATGTGGTGAAGCGCACCAAACCAAGGACTGTCCCATTGATCGTGTTGAAACCGCTTACTGCATTAACTGCCAGACTTACGGCCATATGGCCAATTACTCCAAATGTCCCTATTTCCCAAGCCTCGCAAAGGCAAACAAATTAAAAATAACTACACAACAGTTGTTGACAGCATCGTAAGACCCAACACCTCTTACGCGCAAGTAACTAACCCATTAAAACCTAATCAACCAAAAATCTCCCAACAGATGGCACCACGAGTAAATGAAGCTCCTGCTATTTCCCGGCAAATTCAATCAATCGAAATTTTAATAACCACCCTAACTCCTCAAATATTAACATAGCTGAAAATACCCCACAGTTTGCCATCGTGCAAACCCTACAACAAACTATGAACACCTAAGCTATACTCACCCAGCAAATTGCTTCTTTAAATTTTGCAACGCTATCTCCCCCCCCCACCCAAAAAGTTAACAAGAAATAAGAAAAAAAGAATTAAGCGCCTAATAGAGGCTATCCTCGACAGAGATGACGATGATTAGTCCCAAATCGATTGGATTGAAACTTTGCTCATGGAACGCGAACGGCATTCTTAATAAAATTTCTGAGTTCAAAATTTTCGTAAGAAGCACTCTCCCGATCTTGCTCTAATTCAAGAAACACATCTGGACCTCATCACAACATCAATATTCCAAATTATAACTGTTATCGCAACGATCGAATTGGTGATGGAATTGCACGCGGCGGTACTTTGATTTTAGTTAAGAAAAATATTTCGCATCACAACATCCCCACCCCACCCTTAATCACATTGAAGCCACAGTGGTAGTTATCACCCCGCAAAATTTAAATCCAGTTTCTATCATTTCTATTTATGTACCCCCATCCTCTGACGCTAGACTTTTTACTCTAGATCTCGAAAATCTCCTTCAGACCAACAGTAATTGTGTGATTTTTGGCGACTTTAACGCCACACACAATATGTGGAACTGCCCCAATAATTCCATTCGTGGTTCTCAACTTAAGACGTTTGCAGAAATTCTCGATCTCACCATAGCTTTTCCTGACTCCCCCACTAGGTTTGGTTATAATTCTGCAAATATTATTGATTTCGCGTTAATCAACAATTTTAACTTCCCATTCAACATTAATTCAATAGCCGAACTTTCCTCCGATCATAACCCTGTTTATTCTAAATTTCTCTCTTCTCCCCCAATCCATCATGACAACTCTAGAGCAGTTACCACCTGTTGGTCCGCCTTCAAAAATAACTTAAAAAACAACGTTAAAATTCTTGACTATCAAGGCATTAAGAATCCCCACTGTGCTCGAAGATAAAATTGAATTTTTCACCGCCGCAGTTCGCTCCGCCCACCAATTTGCCTCTAAACCAATCGCAAACAAGAAACACGCCTACACTCAAACTACATTCATAATCTCATTCGAGACAAAAACAGAGCCAAAAGAAATACAATAATACACTAAATCCGATAGACAAACAAAATTACTATAGATTACAAGAGAGAAACTTAAAAAAGAACTTAAAAGATTTCACAAGAAAACTGGAACAATAAACTAGAATCACTCAATACACGCGACAATAGCCTGTGGCAGTGTCAAAGGTTCTTCCGTAAAAAACGATCTAATATTCCTTCCCTTACTAGTTCTTCCGGCGTTGCTAACAGCGATGATCAGAAAGCTAATATTCTCGCTTCTACTCTCCAAAATAACTTCTCGGAAAATAAGAGACCTGGTGATGGCCATCATCCTATTGATCAGGAAATTACTAACACCCTAAATAACTTCTTTGATAATCATCCTTTAATTCCTATCTCGCCTACTGAACCTGATGAAATACTAAATTACATTAAATCTCTTAAAAATAACAAAGCCCCAGGTTCTGATCTTATTACTAATAAAATGGTCAAAAACTTTCCAATTAAAATTATTATGATTCTTACCTATCTAATTAACAAAATTCTATTCCTTAGGCATTTTCAAACAACTGGAAAAATGCAATTGTTTTTCCCATCAAAAAACCTAACAAAAATGCACATTTTCCAGACAGCTATCGCCCAATTTCCCTTCTAAGTATCTTAAGCAAAATTACGGAATATGTTATTTTAAATAGACTCAAATCCTTTACTAATGATAATAACTTTATTAATCCCAATCAATACGGCTTCACCAGGAACCTTTCCACTTATCATCCACTGCTCGGACTTACTGAAAAAATCACTGCTGGATTTCAGAGAGGCAGATCCACTGGAGCTGTCTTTCTCGACATCAAAAGGCTTTTGACAGGGTCTGGGTAAGTGGACTCATTTATAAATTAATTACTAATAATTTCCCTCCTGCTCTAATTCATCTGATAAATTCCTATCTCGTTAACAGGACCTTCCAAGTCCGCGTTAATGACACCCTTTCTAGTTCTCATAGTATTAATTATGGAGTCCCTCAAGGGGAGCTTACTTGGGCCCTTACTATTCAATATTTATATTAATGACATTCCTACTCACCCTCAAACCTCCACTAACATCTATGCTGATGACACTGTCACCCTTGCAACTTATAAAAATCATAACACAATCACAATTGCACTCAATAACCACCTTAAACTTCTAGAAACCTTTTTTTCGACACCTGGAAAATCAAAATTAATATTGACAAAACAATAGCGGTTCTCTTTACAAACAGGAAAACACAACCAACACCTCCTACCTATACTCCACACAACTTCAATGGTCTCAGAGCACAAAATACTTAGGATTGACTCTAGATAAAAAACTCACTTGGAAACAACATATATATACAAACGCGAGATAAATTCCGGAGAGCTCAAAGAGCTATCTTCCCCTTAATTGGCCGGAATTCTGAATTAAATCTATACAATAAGTTGCTTCTCTACACTGCCGTTCTACGTCCAATTTTGACTTATGGATCACCTGTGTGGGGCTATGCCGCTAATTCTAATATTAAAATACTCGAAGTTGCTCAGAACTCATTAATAAGAAATATAGTTAAAGCTAATAGATATGCCAGAAATAGTAAAATTTACGAAGATATTAAAATAAGTCCTTTCAAAGCCTACATTCAAAAATTGGCAATCTCTTTTTTTTAATAGTTTATCTAATTCCAATAATGCAAATGTCAAAATGCTTAATAATTACATCCCAATGCCTGATCTTAAAAGACCTAGGAGAATACTCCTAGATTCGTATAATCCCCCTAACAATCATTTTAGTCACTCACCGGGTGGAGAGTGACGACTTTCATTGCTAAATTTTCTCTTTATTTTATTTTCCAAATGCATTTTTATTTATTTTAATTTCTTTTAACTTCTTAACTTTTAAACTTAATTGCAATCCCCACACACAGGGCAGATTTCTAGACCTCCCCTTTGATTTGTACCAACGCATCAGTGCAACCAATAGAGAGCCTACTTTCACAGTGCCACCGACCAATCACAGCAGTGCCATTCAGACTATCCAGGACTTTACCGCCGAAACCGTATGCAAGAAAATCTCAGTTTCTGTAGCCACGCCTCCTTGCCACGTTCGACCAACCAATCAGGACACTCACTCCCAGGCAGGCCCACCCACATAAGGCCACATACACAATCTAGATATGGGATGGAGGAACGCTTCGCGTTCCGTTTCCCAGTGACGCCAACATCTCTCTATTAAAAGAAGGATTAATATCATATTTTCTATCCGAGCAATTGCTCGGATAGTATGATTGTCTATATTATTAAAAAATTTAGTAGCTATTTTTTTGAAGAAACATTTTAAAGTTTTAAGTTTGATTGCTAATCTGATATCATCGTTCCTAACATACCACGGAGAATCCGTGATAATTTTAATAATTTTGTTTTGAGCTGATTCCAGCATCTTGATGTTAGAATAGGCTGCGTGGCCCCAGATTGGACTTGCATATTGTAGAATTGGTCTGAGAACGAGTTTATAAATAAGCATTTTATTTCTTAAAGATAAGCATGATTTCCGTGCAATTAAGGGAAAACTTTAGCGACGGAAATATTGAAATTTCTACGTATATGTATAATGTGTTGTTTAAAAGTGAGTCTTTTATCTAGGGATTACACCTAGGTATTTGGTGCTTTTGGACCAGGGTACGTGCGTGTTGTGTAAATATAATTTCGGTGGTTCTTTTTTTGATGTGGTGAGAGAAGAAGACGGCCTCTGTTTTTGCTACATTTAGAGCAATTTTCCAAGTAGAGAACCAGTCTTCTAGTTTGGCTATATGTTTGTGTAAGAAGTGAGTAACGAGTTGTAATTCGTTACTTTGTGCCAGAGATCGCCGTGTCGTCGGCAAACATGCAAATCGTGGATTGGCTGGTTCTAGGGATGTCATTTACATATATATTAAATAATATTGGCGAGATGGAGCTGCCCTGGGGCGTTCCAGCGTTAATTTTCCTATTAGTCGAATGTATATTATTTACTTTGACCGCGAAGGATCTGTTAGTAAGGAAGGAAGAAATTAATTTAATTAAGTGGGGAGGGGTGTTAATTTTGATTAATTTGTAGAGTAGCCCCACATGCCATACTCTATCAAACGCTTTTTGAATATCTAGGAAAACAGCTCCGGTTGATTTCGGTCGCGAAACCCTGTCTTTATGTACTCCACCACCCGCAGAAGCTGGTGTGATGTGGAGAGTCCGGCTCGGAAGCCGTGTTGTTGGGGAATTAAAATGTCGTTATCGTTGAGATGTTGACAAAGTCTTTTTGAATAACTTTCTCAGTAATTTTACTGAGAACAGGTAGTAATGAAATTGGGCGGAAACTATCTGGGAGAGTAGGGTCTTTCCCAGGTTTTAGGATCGGAATAACCGAAGCTGTTTTCCACATTTTTTGGGAAGTATCCCACAGTTAGAATATTATTTATAATATTAGTTAATTGGAAGACGACCGATCTATTGAAATGTTTGCACATTTTGTTAGTAATGCCCTCTCGGCCTGGGGCTTTTTTAATTTTAAAGTTGTTAATTATTTGAACTATTTCAGAGGGTTTAGTAATAGAAGGTGAATCGTCGAAGTTATTTTCGTTGTTGAAGAACCTAGTAACCAGCCTTATGTGGTTGTTGTCTTGAGTTGGGTTTGAGATGTTGTTAAGCTGAAATTGGCTTTCTAGCGAGTTCGCTAGTGTTTCAGCGTTTTCCTCGTCTGTGTAGGCGATCCCGGTGTTGCCTTTAAGGGCTGAGATGGGGGATCTCTTCTTCTTAAAGCCTTTGGTCATGCTCCACAGGGAACCATCGACCGTGTCTAAAGAAGCGAGTTTGTCCTCCCATTGTTTCTGAGTGACTGCTTGAATTTTCCTTTTGATCTTGTTTTGGATTCTATTAAGTATTGTTTTGTCAGCGGGATTTCTTGAGTATTGATAAATTTTACGTGCTCTGTTTCTAGTTTTAAAGAGTGTTCTTAAGTCGTTATCAATGTAGTAGTTATTATTAGGGTGTATTTGCTTAGATGAATTGTCGTAAGCTGTGAGAATTTGATTTGTGAGAGTGGAGACCTGCTCGTCTATTTCCTCTCCCGAGTGTGCTGTGATTGGTTGAAAAGTGGGTGTGTCGGCTAGATGAAAGCGAAATCGTTCCCAGTTAGTGGAAACGTTTCTTGTGGGAAAATTAAATTGTATAGATGTTTGGAAGTTTAGAATGATTGGATTGTGGTCTGAGCTAAGCTCCGGCGAAGAAACAATATCGGAGACCCAATATAAATTTCTCGTCAGAGCGAAGTCGATTGTAGAGGCGGAGTTATAGCCAAATCGTGTTGGTGTGTTGGGAGCAACGATATCAGTGTCCGTGTTATCTATTAAATTTTTAATCAATTGCCCCCTGGGGTTGTTGTCGTTGCAACCCCAGTGTGTATGGTGAGCGTTGTAATCTCCGCATAAAATGGAGGAATGCTCAAGTGCGAAAATTTTCTCCAAGTCGTGAATGCACGCGGAGGGTGAGGTGGTGGGTGGGATGTAGATAGAAGCTATGAGTAATGGGTTTTCTCCCGGCGGGGTGAGAACTACGATCGTAGCTTCGGCCGCCCCGAGAGTCGGTGTTGGAATGTGGTGATATTTGAGAGAGGATTTGACAAGTATTGCAGTGCCTCCTGATGGAATGTTTTGTGTTTGTCTGTCATTTCTGTAGAGCGTGTAGTTGGGTACTCGAATGGATACTCCTGGTCTCAAATGCGTTTCTTGGATAAGGATGATATCGAGGGAGTGCTTATTTATAAAATCACGTAGTTCGATGATACGTGATCTAACACCGTTCGCATTCCATGCAGCGATTCTAAGTCCGAAGCGACTAAAAATCATTATGGGGTATTAAGCTTTTTGCCTTCAGAGGCCAATACCCCGAAAAAGATGTCGAGGCGATCTTCGCTGTTTTCGCATTTTTGAAGGCCTTTCCTGCATCTAAGATGCCCGGAAAATCCTGGAAGAATTTGCGAAATTCGGCTATTGCCGAAATAAATCCTTGGGGAGAGGTGTTTTCCTCCTTTTTATTCGAATCGGACTTAGAACTGCTGTTCTTCGCCGGCTCGCTTTTCTCGATAGGTGCTGCCATCTGCTGGCTGTTGGAAGCGGCATTTGCGTATGATAGGTTAGCATTTGCCTTTTTTTTGAGGTGAAGGTTTTTGGGCGACCTTATTCCTATTTTCGGTCGCAGCTCCTTTTTTGTTTTTATCTTTGGGAAGGCCGGGCAGCTACGCCAGTTTGCCGTGTGGCCGTCAGCGTCAATTGATACAATGGGGGTATCAGGCGTTCCTTAATTGGACACTCCCCCCTGTTCGATGCTCTTTCGAGCATTTCAGGCATCTGGGCTTGATAAAACAATTCACAGAGCTGTGATTGAATAAATTGCAGTTATAACACTGCGTAGCTCCAGGCCTTTTCCTGAACGTATCAAGTACAATTGACATATAGCAGCATTTGCTAACGTCGTATATGTCAGTTGCTCATCTCTTTCACAAAATAAATCCAAATAAAAAAAAATAATAGAAAATCAACCTTTTAGCCAAAATAAAAAAAATCATTAGTAATCATATTTGACATATCAGATACTTAAAAAAAATCATATACTCATAAATACCAAGTTCTACTTGGCAGACATAATATTCATTAACGTATTCAAAAGAAGAAAAAAACGTTATTACACTTTATTCTAATAATAAAAAAATGCACACTTCAGCTTAAGGCCTTAAGCAACCACTCACTTTTTTTTCCCCTTACTCAGCAATGGTTAAAATCGTATTTTCATGAGTCATACGCGTACAGAAAAGGAAATGAATATATCTTACAATCTCTTCTTAAAAAAAAATATTATGCAATCGAGTGAATAATGAATAAATCTTTCAACAATTAATGTACATTTCACATTAAAAAACCCAATATATATATCCTTTACTTAGATATTCTGCTTAAATGGCATTTGATTTATATATATAATTCAGCAATATTTTACTACCATAAATCATTCATCAATTTGAGGTTTGAATTAAAACATACTTTCTTTCTTTTCTAGTCATTAATATACTCAAACTCAACAAAATTTTATACTTTTCACACAATTATATAAACTGATGTTCAATTAAAAATATAGTTGTATTCTAATACTTTACAAAGTTTCAGATTTGACACAAACAATACATGAACTGATGTTCAATAGAAAAAGAAATAATATGTACCAATATTTCGTAACGTTTCTGTGGTGAAACACACTAATTATTTGAACTGGTGTTCAATAGAATTATATATCTAATTATATTTTTTCAAATGTTTCTGATGAAACACAATAATTATCTGAACTGATGTTCAATAAAAATATATATCCAATATGCAATAATGTTTCTGATGAAACACAATAATTATCTGAACCGATGTTCAATAAAAAATATATATCCAATATGCAATACTGTTTCTGATGAAACACAATAATTATCTGAACTGATGTTCACTAAAATATATATCCAATATGCAATACTGTTTCTGATGAAACACAATAATTATCTGAACTGATGTTCACTAAAATATATATCCAATATACAATAATGTTTCTGATGAAACACAATATACCTTTACCACTTGGAATAGATGATACCATTAATTAGAAAAATGTTTTCTATGACAGAAAACTACATACTTCTCGCGGTGATCATTTAATGATTCTAATGAGTCACGCCGAACAACGTCTTCTCTGACGGAAAACTAAATATTTCTCGCGGTGATCATTTAATGATTATAATGACTCACCCGACTAATCTTTCTTACCCTGGGGTTTCTAATGAATCAACATACTTCATAAGTTAAACTGTAACTTATTTTACTTTTACTACAATAACATATCATCTATTCCAAACAACTACAGCTATTGATAATGCACTCTTTACATTACAATACATACAATAATACTTTAATTTGTGAGTGTGGACCACCCTTTCTTACCTGGAGCTTCGATGAAATCTTTTAAAATTTTGCCGACTGCGCCAATAAGGAATTTCGTAGGTACTTTTTGTTTCATGAAGATTCCAAAAGAAAATCCAGGCACAATGAATGCTCCAAGTCTAGTGGCTCAAAATTTATTGATGATTGATAGCCACACACACACAGCACAAATACATATTAAAGAAACTAACTATATACATTTAATTTTAAGTTAACACCATTTTGTTTTTTCTCATCGCGCCCGCTCATTCTCTCCTCTCCTCTCCCTCGTTCAGCTCTCAGTCTCCTCTTCTCGATGGCCGCGCCACCTATAAAGAATTTCAAATTCCGGGCGAATCTTACAGGGAGAAATATTTTTTAAATTAGCACTGAATGAAATTGAGAAAAGTATACATGATTTTTAACTTGAAATAATTACTTTAGATACTAATCTCAGTTACTTCTCATTATACTTTGGGAAGAAATAAGTCTAAGAAATTCAATATCCTTAATTAATTTATTTATTTGAAGACAAGTAATTTACCTCATGAAATTCCAAAAATACTTTTACAAGGACTTAATCTTCTTAATTTCGTGTAAGAACACAATTTTTTTTTTTATAAAAAACATGTTTTATAAATACAACTCAAGAAAACAGACTGTACATATTACAATTTCAACTTAATGGGAGAAAAAAGAATTTCTCAAACATAATTTTATGTAAATTTTTAAAGATACATTATTAGAATCTTATGTGTAAACCACTTTTTTTTCCTGAAGAAATATTCTTATTTCTTACATCTTCAATAAACATTTGAGATTAGTATTGAAGGAAGTTATATAAGAAAGAGACTGCAGATTACATTTTAAAACTGGATAACTTGCTTTATATACTGACTAATTGCTCTTTTGGGGAAAAAATCTTCTCTTTAACTTGTTTATTTATTTGTAGGCTAATAATTTACCTCCTAAAATTTCAAAAGAAATGCTTTAAAATAATAAACCATATTAATTCAACAAAAAACTATATAAAAAAATCTGAATTTTATATCATAATTAAATCCTCTCCAAGAAAAAAAAAATATATAATCTACTCTAATTTTCTACTCACACTGAAAAATATGCATTTCTGAAATGTAAATTTTCTGCAGGAATGCACCTGCATTAGGACTTTTCAGTATCTACTCTCCAGCATTATTCTTTCTGTTATTTCATATTTATAAGAAAGATGAATGTTTTCAACTTTTTGCACTAACTATGTTTGTTGAAAATAATGCATTTATTGCAGGCATTAGAACATTATATTGAAGCATTTGCATAGGATATTTTCTTTCATGAAAGTACAAATGCAAGAAATTATTTTGAAGCTTTAGCTGCAACTTTGTGATGAAGCACTTTTTAACTAATAACTTTTAAAACCTTTTTTCTGTTTTTGAAACTTCTGTGAAAAACATAAGTATTTATTTTTTGGCAATGAATTTACACACACCTTTTTTTTGCTTATTTTGTATGATAATGAAGAAATATTCCAAAAATGCATGAAATGTTTAAAAATTTTCTTTCGAAATCTCTCAATATAGAACTAATACTATTTCAAACCACATAAATATAAAAAATTTAATTTAATCATCCTAAAAGTCACTTACATTTAAGCTCTTTCAATAACCAATAGAAACCTTGTTGCATAAAGAAATATATAAAAGTTTATATCCTTTCCTCTCATTATTCTACCATATTCGCATTGCTAATATCACATTACTTCTCGGATTCTTTCTGCCGCAATCGTCCCTTTTTCCCTATCGAAAAATCCGTATTCCCTTACGATTTTCTAGACCCCAACTGACAAAGTTAAGGGAAGAAAGAAAACATATTGTGTAAGTTAACCATTACTAATGGTTTGTTTTAATTGATAAACATATGAATATAATACATAGTGATAATGTAATGGTTTATTTATATATTAATTTTTTTAACTAACATAGTGGTGTTCATTTGAAAATTGCCCTTAAAGTTTAATTTTATGTTCGTAGTCTTTTTTTCGGTCTTCATTGTTTCAAAAACATTTGATTCCTCATGCCGCCAAAAGATTTCAATTAGAAATGCAGTAATTGATAACTCAATATACTAAAACATGTACAATATTTATGTTATATAGCATGTTTTTTTCCTAATTAACTGATGATTGCAGTTAAAAAAAAACTACATTTATACATCTTTTGTTATTTTTGTAAATCCATTTTAATGCATATTAAGGATTGCAACTTTTACTATACATTCCATGAATTTCATTAATACAGATTTGAGAAATAAACTATCAGGTCGCTTGACATCTTTGGGCACTGGAACGCGAAGCGTTCCTGATCGTTGATCGTTGACAGACTTATTTGGAGCACCTAGGCCTGTCGGCCCCTAATCTCCTATCAGGTAGTTTTTATATGCCTTTTAATGAATTCTACCAATGCCCAGTTTTAGGAAAATGATCATTTTATAATAATATGAGTTCTGTAGATTATGAAAATAAAAGTTACTTGGATGTGAGGTTTCAGAAACTATTAAAAATTTAACTTTGAAAACATAGAAAAAACATTGAACTTAGAAAAATCAGAGTAACTTGTTGAAAAAGTAGGCGGAGTTATCCTAGCCAATCCGAGTGCAGCAAAAACTGACGATCAGAGAGCGCGGGAAAAGATCTTGGCAATGTCATTCCAGTTTAGTCACTCGAAGGAGTAAGACGCAATGGAAAATTTGTCCGATGATCATAGCGTTATAATGGAGGAAAATGATCCTCAAAATATCACCGATGAGCAGAAATGCAACAACCTTAAAAGCATTGACAAGCAGATAAAAATCTTTACTGCACGAAAAGACTATATTCGTACAATGCTGAACATTGAAAAGAGCATTCCTGGCCCTACGAACGAGACCTCCCAGAAGCTGGAAGCTGAAGCAGCCGGTCTGGACGAGAAGATCAGAGCCCTTGAAGGTAATATGCTTGAGTTTTTACCTTGCCCAGTACCTTTATGTGCTCATAATTTTAAATACAATAAGAATAATAAAAAACGAACCGCCGAGCCTATACTTAGGCCTTCTAAATTAACGGCTAAAATTAATGAAAACAAATTGGATGTTGAAGACTTTAAAATTCCGCGGAAAACGGCGAAAAGTAATACCGTTCCCAAGGAGAATATTAAAATTAATTCTAAAAATAAATTTGCAGCCCTCAACACTGCAAATGATGACGTCGAGGATGTCACCCCTGCTGCCCCTAAAGTTAAACCCGTGATGATGAAACTCTTTCCCGAGTATAATCTCATACTTCAAGAAATTCATCGAACTCACCCTACGGCCACCAATACACATATCGGTGGATATATTAAGATCAAGCGGAATCTTCCGACCACCACAGAGAAATTACCCAATTCCTCACTGACAAGGGATGCCAGTACTATGTTACTGACCCCCCTGCAAACCGACCACTCAAGCTGGTCATCAAAGGCCTTCTGGCCACCACCGAGCCCGAAGAAATTAAAAAGATCTTATTGATCAAGGTATCAAAATTGAAAAAATCGCGCAGTTGCGCCAATTTAAAACAAAAAGTCCCCTTCCCATCTTCATGATAGAGATAACCCGGGACGAAAATGTCGACGACATTTTCAAAATCCGTAGTTGTCTCTACATGCAAGTAAAATTCGATCCCTTCCGCAAAATTCAAGACCAACGCAGTGCTACAACTGCAATTTTTTCCACCATGCTAGCCAAAATTGCAGCATGAAAACGCTGTCTGAAATGCGGCGGTGGCCACAGGACCGGTCAGTGCGAAATCAAAGAAAAAATAATTAATCCGACGTGCATAAATTGCAACGCTCAAGGCCACATGGCCTCCTCCACCGAATGTCCCCTCTTCCCTAAGCCGAGAAAGGGTAAGGGGTCAATCGCAAAAAGAAAATAAAAACGGAACGAAAACACCCAGGAAAATTCCGCTTTTATTACCCCCGGCTTGAGCTTCGCTCAAGTTACTTCGGCCATAATTCTCAACAGAGGGGCAGCACGAGGAAGTGACTCCTCGACGTCCAACTCAGATAATAAAAACAAAAATAAGAGTTTTAACTCGGAAACTCTTAATCATATCAATTGCCAGGGCGGAGATTTCTCCTTCCTCGAGGCAATATTTGAAATGAAAAAGATCTTTGATCTTTTTCCTAATCTTATCTCGGAGATGAAGAAATCTTCAAAATGCACTGACCCCACAGACAAACTTCAATGTCTGCTTAAAGGTATCTGTACCTCAATATCCTCAATAGATCTTAATAATGTCTAATTCTTTTTTTTCGGCCTATCAATATTCTCCTGGAACGCTGACGGAGTGAGATCGCGCATTGTTGAGATGCGCGATTTCATTGATAAGCACTCCCTGATTTATTTTTGATACAAGAAACTCATCTGAGACCAGAATACTCTTTCAATATTCCGAACTATATTTGTTACAGGAACGACAGGACCGGCTCAACCAGAGGTTGGGGCGGTACTGCGATCCTCATTAAAAGATCGATTCCCCATTTTCATGTTCCCACCCCTCCCCCTTACTGGTGTTGAAGCAGCTCTCGTTGCGCTCACCCCCTCCAGATCAGGAACCTTTCTTGGTTGCCTCTATCTATGCCCCACCAAATCAAATTACAGAAACTTGGGAGCCGACCTCGACGGTATTTTCAAAATTTTTAAATCGGCTTTTTTAGCCGGTGACTACAATGCTAAGCACACCTCTTGGGGCTGTAATTACAGCGATCCCAGAGGTAATTATCTACTAAGATATATAACAAATAATAACTTAGATCTAATTGCTCCCCCCACCCCAACTAGATATGGAACGGACTCCGCTTCCACTCTAGACTATGCTCTGATTAAAATTTAATTTGGCCCTGTACTGCTGATTCCATTCCGGAACTCAGTTCTGACCATAATCCGGTCAGATTTCACTTTCCAAGAACTTCCAATTTTGCTATCCCCCTCCCCAACTAAATACTACCTGGAGCATCTTCACTAAAATTCTCGCAAATTCTGATAACTTTTTTTCTCCCGACTGCAAATTCTACCCACGAGATCGACTCCCAAGTCAGCAACCTCACTGATGAGATCCTAAATGCGCACGCAAGTGCCTCTCGTCCTTTCTACCACACGGAACAACCGTACGTGCAGGGTGAGCTAAAAAGAGCTATTCAAAGGAACGAAACAAAGCCAGGAAAACCTGGCAACATACAAGACACCCACAACATAAAACAGAGTTAAACAGATTACAAAACGCTATTAAAAGGAAAATTTATCATTACAGACAACAGGCATGGGAGGATAATCTTTCTACCCTGAATGCTGAGGACAATTCCCTTTGGGGAATTGCGAAAGCTTTCAGGAAGAAAACCTCCCCATTTCCGCCCTTAATGGCCCCACTGGTATTGCTCTCAGCGATACAAACAAAACTGAAGTAATTGCTCATTCGCTTGAGAAGCAATTTCACCTTAATGACATTCACAACCCACGCAAAGACGAGATCATCACCAGCGTTGTTGATGCATACATGGACTCGAATACTAACAATACTGATATCATCCCCCCACTCTCCCATCTGAAATTATTCAGATCATTAAAAAATTAAAATCAAAAAGTGTCCGGGGAGAGATGGGATCACTAACAAAATGCTTAAAAAATTACCGCGCCTCACTATTTTCAAGATTACTAACATCATTAATAACATGCTAACTTTAAGATACTTTCTATGTCTTGGAAGACTGCGGTTGTTATTCGATCCTAAAACCAGATAAAAATTCGGCTTTGGCCGAATCCTACAGACCAATAAGTCTACTTCCTGTCCTTAGTAAACTGGCTGAAAAGTGATTTTAGCCAGACTCAACGACCATCTCGAAAGAGAAAATATCCTGATTCGGAGCAGCACGGATTCCGACCTCGTCTCTCCACCTCACATCAACTTCTCAGAGTCGTTGAATTTATTAAGGAAGGAAACAACAAAGATGAATGCACGGCCGCGGTCTTCCTTGATATTCAAAAAGCCTTTGATAGAGTATGGCATACTGGCCTACTCTTTAAATTAATCACCTATAAAATCCCGCCCCCTCTTATTTACCTGTTAAATTCTTATATCTCTGATCGCTCCTTCACTGTAAAAATTAATCGTACCTTCTCGCAACTTAAAAGATTAACGCTGGGGTGGCCCAAGGGTCAATTCTGGCACCAACTCTCTTTAACCTCTACGTTAATGATATTATTAAAAATTCTAATACCATTATATGCATGTATGCAGATGATACAGCCATACTCAGCAGACACAGAAACCTCGACACACTAGTCGAAAATATCAATGAACACCTAGCTCACCTGGAGACCTGGTTCTCCGTGTGGAAAATTGCTTTAAACTCTTCCAAAACGGAAGCGGTTTTCTTTTCAAAAAAGGAAACCTCCACCTGAAATTATTCTACAAAATCAAAGAATACCCCTGGTCTCAATACACCAAGTATCTTGGTGTAATCGTTGATAAAAACCTCACTTTCCGACAACACATAACATATATTAGAGATAAATTTAAAAATACTACGCGTAAACTTTACTCCCTTATCTGCAGAAAGTCTAAATTGAATAGACATAACAAACTGCTTATCTACACTCTGATCATGAAACCATTACTTACCTATGCCTCCCCCAGTTTGGGGACATGCAGCAAAAACTAATATAAATTTACTCGAAACTGCTCAAAATTTAATAATAAGACAAATTTGCAATGCTCATTGGTATATGCGAAATAAAGATCTAAGAATAGCTTGCAATATACCAACTATTCGACAGACCATACGAAAACTTGCTATCAACTTTTCAATAATATAGACGAATCAGATAATGCTTCTATTAATGATATCTCCCCTACTTCTCTCACTTTTCTGTAAAAAGACCAAGAGACATCTTGGTCAATCCAGACTTCAATTAATTTATTTAATTTATTTATTTTATGCTTTTTATTTTATTCTTTAATTTTTCTTTTTCTTTCTCACTGCAGTCAAATTCGTTGAACTGCAGATGCTCTCTGATTGGCTATTCCCCCTATATCACATTAGCCGAACTCTTTGCTCGGCCAATCAGATCACCTCCTCTTTTATTTTCTGACTTGGATCAAAAACCAAGATCACTTTCCCGCGCTTTCTGGTAGTCAGTTTTTGCTGCACTCGGATTGGCTAGGATAACTCCGCCCTCTTTTCTCGCATTTTTCAATGATTTTAACGTTTATTTTCTTACAGGTTATTCTATAGTCGTGAGGGGTGTTTCCTTTCACTCCCGGGGCTGCCCTGAGGGTTTGCTGGAGAGGGCAGCCTCGAGGGACCACAGTAGCCGACCTCCACGTGGTGTCCCTCGGGCAACGCTGTGCATCGAACAGATGACAGCGGCTGACGGGCTACTAAGTAAAGATAAGCTATTGTGCAGTTATAACTTTACAGAACAGTGGTAATACTATCTACCAGTGGCGAATTAGTGCGCGAAAAATTCTCCGAAATTTCACCTATGCGTTTTCTTTCTTCTACCATTGTATTTTAGGTTCAAAACGAACGAAAATTCGTCAAACAATTCATGCGAGGTGCATGTAATAGATTACTACAAGGAGAAAAACTTTGGTAAACAGATTGGTCGATTTTTTTCAATAATGGCTCAGTTACAGCGGACATCTTTAAAAAAATCGATCTAGTATATGATACTTATCGCATGGTAGTCCATTAAAATATCGCCAGATTTGGCGCACGATTCACTACCTTTTCTCTATAGGACTTGTACCAACGTATTAACAGTAATTGGCCAATTTGGCGATAGTTAAATATTGTAACTAAAAAAAAAAATCCGACCACCTCTTTGAATATGGGGATTTCAAAATATTTATAAAAAAACAATAAATAACCTTAGTGATATAAATTCTTTTTCTCAGGTATTTAACAACTCTTTATATTTGTATGCTTTTTAAATTCAAAATAAGGTCAATAATGGAAAAAATTTCCTTAGCTTTCATTTTGCATTCTTTTTGTGCGTCTTTTTCTTGACCATTAAATATTTATCCATTTCTATAAATTCTCATTTGACATTCTTTAATGTGTTCTGCAATTCGTTTCTGCATGGTTAATTAATTTCTAAAGGTTTCATGGTGTAAACTCTGCCCTTTATTACGAAAACATGAATAACACAGGTCTGCGCTGAAAAAATTGATGTATATTTAACTGGAGGGTTTAACTATATTTTTTGTGCTGATTACGGGAAAAATAGTGAAAAAATTCCATCACCCTTAGATAAGTCACAAATTTCATCTGAAATTTTCTTATTTTCAGGGGTTTCGGGTCCAGTATGCGTACGATTTTTCAACATTATAATTGGTGAATTTAGTCTGAATTATGGATCTTTTATGGTGAATAGGTTACTAAACAATGTATGTTATTTACAAACACAGTTTTATTCTATTTATTTGCTATGACAATGAATCTAAATTCGGAATACCAGTTCCTACTGGAACGAGATATGTCTCATTCTGTCTGCCCCCTTTCCAATACTACTGGCTTCTAGGCGTCGTGCGCCGTGACCTTGGTTGCAGTCAGCGTGGAGCTAGCCACTGTAGTGTAAACATCAAACAGTTTTGTGCTACGGTATTTAAAAGAAATGGCTTCTAGAGGATGTGTTAACTCTCCTAACTGTTTCTGTTATATTTGTGGGACTTATTCCGTCAAGAAGCAACAAAGGAACCTATCTAATTTTGTTCAGAAAGTGTATTTTGCATACTTTGGTATTAAATTAGGGGACCAAGATCTTGGGCGTCCCATGTAGTGTGTTCTGTGTGTGTTGAAAAACTGAGACAATGGTTTAAAGGTAAGAAGAAATCATTTCGTTCATTCAGTACCCATGATTTCGAGAGAGCCTAAAAATCACAGTGATGACTGTTATATTTGTTCTTGTTCAGTGCAAGGTTTCAATTTAAAAAAACAAGAAGGACATTTCATACCCAACCATCATACGTTCGGCTATTCGCCCTGTACCTCATGGACCTGACTTGCCAATTCCTTCACCTCCGGATACCTTGGACATTATTTTAGACGATTTGGACCAAATATCACATATTAGCAGCGACAGTGATGATGGCTACGATCCAGGTACAAATGACCCTGAACTTTTCTCTCAATCAGATTTGAACGATTTGGTACGAGATCTGGGCCTCCCAAAGGACACAGTGGAAGTTTTAGGGTCTAGACTTAAAGAAAGACATTTGTTAAACTCCGGTGTTTCATTTTCGTGGTACCGATTTAGAGAAAAGGAATTTGTCCCTTTTTTACGCAAGAGGAGGACCTAGTTTTCTGCAACAATGTACCCGCAATTATCGAAATGTTGTAAATTATGTAAGAACCAGAGGAATGGAGAGTTTTTATCGATTGGTCTAAAAGGAGTTTGAAAGCTGTACTTCTTCACAATGGTAACCGATATGCTTCTGTGCCTGTTGGACACTCAGTCCATTTGAAAGAATGCTACGAAAATCTTGAGTTTATTCTTAATAAGCTCAGCTATTCTGACCATAAATGGACCATTTGTGGTGATTTGAAAGTTATTTCTATGTTACTAGGTCAACAAAGTGGTTACACAAAGTTTCCATGTTTCCTCTGGGAATGGGATAGCCGTGACAGGAAACAACACTACGTAAAGCAGGCGTGGCCAATCAGGAAGGATCTTATTCCTGGAGTTAAAAATGTTGAAAGACAAAGTTTAGTAGATCCTAAGAAGATCTTGTTTGCACCACTTCATATAAAATTGGGCCTAATGAAACAGTTTGTGAAAGCATTAGACAAAGAAGGAGAGTGTTTCAAGTATCTTTGTGAACTGTGTTTTGGTCTATCGGATGTTTAGCTGAAAGAGGGCATCTTTGTTTGGCCTGGCATAAGAAAACTTTTAAAAGATGAAACTTTTGTCACTAAAATGGAAATGAAAAACAAATGCCTGGAATTCATTTAAACTTGTTGTAACAGGCTTTCTTGGAAACAAAAAAGATCCAAACTACAAAGCTTTAGTTGCTGAATTGTTACAAAACTACAAAATATTGGGCTGCAACATGAGTGTCTAAGTCCATTCCCTCCACTCACATCTGGACTACTTTCCAGAAAATCTTGGGTCTGTAAGTGAGGAACAAGGAGAATGTTTCCATCAGGATATAAAAGAAATGGAGCGCAGATACCAAGGTCGTTGGAATGTCAACATGATGGTAGACTACTGTTGGATGTTAAAACGGGAAAATTCACAAGAAAACAGCCGAAAAACTACTAAAAGAAGCTTCGATGTGTAAAGAAAACGTTTTTACCAAGACTTATAATAGTATTTTCAACACATGTGTATCACTATTATTCTAATTTCAGCTATTTATATTTGTTTTCCTTTCTTTTAGTTTATGTTAAAATAATAAAAACAAATCCAAAATTTTCGTTTCTTGTACTTTTTTCAAATATTTTACCTTTATTTTGTAAGCAAGCCTTACGTGATAGAAAAAACCCATGCCATTTTTGAAATCAGCGCAAATAACTAAATAAAGATCAGTTAATAAAATCAAAACAATTTTAAAAAAAAATTTTTTTTTTTTTTGCACACCTGTGTAATTGGTACTCACATATTAGCACTGCGACCATTTCCACCCGAACATAAACCACCGTGATATTTTATTAAAAAAAACATTCTCATCTATGCTCGAACACACTGCTCTTGTTTATAATTTGCCTCATTTTCTGTTCGTTATTCGTGAATTCTAAGAGGACAAATTGTCAAAGTCATAGAAAACAGCACACGAAAATGGAAAAACAAGCAGTTGGCGCTATTACTTCTCCATGGCCAAAAATTCGTGTTAAAATAGGATTTTGCCAATATAAATTTTAAAAGAATGAAACATTTGGTCTTCGGAAAGATTTAATGGAATGCGCAGTCTAATGACTAAAAAACTCCATGTTGGAGTACAGCAAGAAATTCATTCAAAATAAAAAAAAGGAAGATTGACGCCAAAATTTACTTACGTATTATCGGATAAATCACCAACTCTATTAATGGCTCGCCAGATTTGTAAGCCCGATTTCCGATGTATCGTATCCACTGAATTGGCGACTAGGTGCTTTGTTTCATATAATGTCGCCAATAGGTTGTGATAATACATAAGAACCGCGAAAATACCTTTAACTACAATATGAACCAGATGTTCAATTTACGCAGGACAGAAAGAGAACTGATATAAAGACATTGCAATGGTGTGGTTTTAAAGCCTGTGGTTGTGAGTGGTTAGTGCATCGCGCTTTCACGCCCCCGTCCGAGGTTCAAACTCCGGGCTGGGCAAGGTTGACTCAGCCTTTCATCCCTTCAGTGGGTCGATAAAATGAGAACCAAGCTTGCTTGGAATTTTAACACTGGGGGTTTCACATCAGACTGACCACCTGAACGGAACATCTGCTCATGCACCTCAGGGTCCTCGATCGCGTATACTAAGTTGGACACAGTAGTCCTTGGCTCGCATGGGCTGTCGCGCCACTGAGTTAAGTTATTGGTGTGGTGTGGAGTAGGATTTCTTACATCCGTATTTGAATGCAATAATATCAATACTACTGCCAGATTTTACAAAAAGCCGTATCTACTTTGTTACCTGAAGGGAGTGCAAGACCTCTGAAACTTCACTCTAGAAATCGAGCGATATAGTTCAGATAGTCCTGTTCCAGAGCAGGGTACTTTTATATGTAATATTGTACAAGAATTGACGTCATCCAAGTCCGTACCATTTGAAATATTAGCAGAACTACAGTTACTCTTCACCATTCACCAGGATCATCACCATCGTTTTTAATTGGACACATTGGGATCCCGTTCTACTGTCCACCTTGGTGCACATTTCATTATTGCCTAGTTGCCACGTTTTTACTGGCTTCACCCCCACTCTAAAGTAATGCAAATATTTTCACGCAGAACAAGCTAAAAGAATATGCAGAAAAATTATTCACATGTCTTTCCGGTGCAGAAATGGACATTTAACGCCAAAGGATTTTTTTTTGTCGCCAACAAGGAGGGTTGATAAACCCGATTTCACCGGATGCTCGCAACAGCGTTGTCTTCTTCTGACACTTGTCACGTCAAAGCGCATGTGGTAAGGTGAGGATAAGTCTTCGCAGTCTGTACTGAATTCTTTAATAATCAGAAAATTACAGACTTTCCAAGCAAGATTTGGACTGCGACTGCATTTCTGTGCTGGACATTAAAATCAGGCAATCTTCTGCAGTGTACTCAGATGCCGGAACATTATCGAGAATCACGAATCTTACGGACTGTTTCGGCGTACGTTTCCTATAAACAAATTAAAAAAGAAATATTTTCCAAACATCAGGTCTTTTGAAGGAAATGTATTTTGAAATATTTTTTAACCACGGCGTTGCCATTTTAAACTGAACCTTCATCTTGGAGAAAAATGGATTAATCACTTTAAAATTTCTCTTGAAATATATGTCCTACACACGTCGCCGTCGAGAAAAACTGCTTTCGCATTGAATGTTTTAATATTCCTTTAATTCTCTGTACTCAAAGGAACACTTTAATAATCAGTTCTTTTTTCATTTATTTCCTAGTCTTGTTTAGACGACGAAACCGACACCTGAGTGGGCCCGTTACTTCCTTATCCATAACGCTTACACCATGTAGCTTCAAGGTTTTGAAAGATGGTTAAATTACGTGAGCCCCCATCCCGAGGCACGAATGTCTGAGTTGTAATCTACAGTGCCCTCGGAGTGTTACCCCTCCGTTCGATTCTCGTTCAAAACCTAGTTTTCGAGAATAAAAAAGTCTTCTGACGTATACTCTCTCGTTTGGAAGTGATGCATTGGAGTTCTAACAAACATCCTATTTCTCCACAAAAAAGTTTCAGATTCCTATTTACTCGACAGCCTAAATTAAGCATTAAGGTGTGGTTCTGAAAACTGGTTTCCTGAAAATATTACGTGATCCTGAAATATGAGTCGGTTTAAAATCCCACGCCTTATGAAGGATTGCTATGATGTGAATATTTTGGGCCCCATCGAGCAATATAACGCATGAAAGTCTTAATCCTAGTTTTTATTAAATCTCGAAAAAGAGCCAAAATTGGTTCTGCTGAATAAAAAATTCAATATTTTTATGTAAAATCAAACGAACTGTGTGCAATTATCTCTTGAAAAATCAGTTACATTTCAATTTCCAAAACTAATATCATATCCATTGGTCTGTGCCGGAAAAAAATAACCCTCTGCTCATTTCAAATAATTTATCATTACATTATAGGCACTTCAACTTTCACTTCTGATTGCTTCATCCTGATTGGTTGAAATTCCTAGAATAGATTGTGTTTGAAGGAAAATCTTTCTTTTAATGTGAGATTTCACTGCGACTGAACTTGCTATAAAACTGCTCTGTGCCATTTGACAAAAAGCGACCTTGTTTTAAATATTTGGTGACTTGCAATCTATTGTATTTCGTAGTTTCTCTCTTGTTTCTTCTTTTTATATATTAATCTTATTGAATAGCTTTATTGTTTTGTTTACTTTTCAACCTAGCTGTACCGTTAGGCTTAACTCTTAACGTTTTTCTTTTGGCTACTTTCTTTTTGCTCATTTGGCGATACAATGCCAGATTTTAATGCTTTTTATGAGTCTTTCTTTTCAGATCGCCGCCAAGAACAGGAGCCCATGGACTGGGAGGACGTCCCTTTCCTCCCTCAGGTAAGTGCACCTTTTGTTCCTACCCGTCCCCCACGGAAGATGAGGTCCCTCATCTCCGTTCAGGTAAGTGAACCCCCTTCTCTTTCAGCCAACCGCTTCCCCAACATGAGGGCTCTCGTTCCGAAGGTAAGGACGCCACAGGCGCCCAAGGTGTCTGTGATGTCTTTTGTTTTTAATGTAGTTTCTCCTATTACTTCCTATTTTGCTTCTTTCTTCATTTAAGGTTTTTTACTTCTATTTAAATTGCAATTTTACAGATTTAGAGAAAATCACTTTTGCGAGGACTTACTTATGGCAAAGAATTCTGATGTAATTAAATTTCAAAATAGATAACCTATAAAAAATATGCAGTCGATAGCAAAATAATCTGATACCTTAGCTGTTTTTGTCCCTTATTTTAGACTCTAAAATGTTCAACGGATATTTATATTTCACTAGCAGCAAAAGATTCTCCATGACATGTTTTTTGTGATAACTATTTGATTAATGTTTCTGTACTTGTGTATTATCGCAACCTATTGGCGACATTACATGAAATTAAGCAGATGGATGCCAATTCAGCACGTACGACACAAACGGAATTGCCAACTTGGCAAGTTATTAATAGAGTTGGCAATAGTTGCGATAACACGCAAGTACCCTTTTTTCATACGTTTTGACAAATATTTCTAATAAACTTTCTTTTTCAGAATTATTTAGTGTAACATTTTCCAGGTATTATGTTTGATAGAGCTTACTATGTTAGTATAGTAGTAATTTTTCGATTGATTTTTATTTTATATAATTATTAAGGCATTTTATTTTGAATATATTTTTTTAGCTTAATAGTTCATTGTAACGCTGATTTTTTTTCAGAGGATCGTCGACGTTTCGTGTCAACATTGGATGTTACCAATGCTTTTCGTTCCACGAATAACGTTTATTTTCTTACAGGTTATTCTATAGTCGTGAGGGGGTGTTTCCTTTCACTCCCGGGGCTGCCCTGAGGGTTTGCTGGAGAGGGCAGCCTCGAGGGACCACAGTAGCCGACCTCCACGTGGTGTCCCTCGGGCAACGCTGTGCATCGAACAGATGACAGCGGCTGACGGGCTACTAAGTAAAGATAAGCTATTGTGCAGTTATAACTTTACAGAACAGTCGTAATACTATCTACCAGTGGCGAATTAGTGCGCGAAAAATTCTCCGAAATTTCACCTATGCGTTTTCTTTCTTCTACCATTGTATTTTAGGTTCAAAACGAACGAAAATTCGTCAAACAATTCATGCGAGGTGCATGTAATAGATTACTACAAGGAGAAAAACTTTGGTAAACAGATTGGTCGATTTTTTTTTTCAATAATGGCTCAGTTACAGCGGACATCTTTAAAAAAATCGATCTAGTATATGATACTTATCGCATGGTACTCCATTAAAATATCGCCAGATTTGGCGCACGATTCACTACCTTTTCTCTATAGGACTTGTACCAACGTATTAACAGTAATTGGCCAATTTGGCGATAGTTAAATATTGTAACTAAAAAAAGTATCCGACCACCTCTTTGAATATGGGGATTTCCAAAATATTTATAAAAAAACAATAAATAACCTTAGTGATATAAATTCTTTTTCTCAGGTATTTAACAACTCTTTATATTTGTATGCTTTTTAAATTCAAAAAAGGTCAATAATGGAAAAAATTTCCTTAGCTTTCATTTTGCATTCTTTTTTGTGCGTCTTTTTCTTGACCATTAAATATTTATCCATTTCTATAAATTCTCATTTGACATTCTTTAATGTGTTCTGCAATTCGTTTCTGCATGGTTAATTAATTTCTAAAGGTTTCATGGTGTAAACTCTGCCCTTTATTACGAAAACATGAATAACACAGGTCTGCGCTGAAAAAATTGATGTATATTTAACTGGAGGGTTTAACTATATTTTTTGTGCTGATTACGGGAAAAATAGTGAAAAAATTCCATCGCCCTTAGATAAGTCACAAATTTCATCTGAAATTTTCTTATTTTCAGGGTTTTCGGGTCCAGTATGCGTACGATTTTTCAACATTATAATTGGTGAATTTAGTCTGAATTATGGATCTTTTATGGTGAATAGGTTACTAAACAATGTATGTTATTTACAAACACAGTTTTATTCTATTTATTTGCTATGACAATGAATCTAAATTCGGAATACCAGTTCCTACTGGAACGAGATATGTCTCATTCTGTCTGCCCCCTTTCCAATACTACTGGCTTCTAGGCGTCGTGCGCCGTGACCTTGGTTGCAGTCAGCGTGGAGCTAGCCACTGTAGTGTAAACATCAAACAGTTTTGTGCTACGGTATTTAAAAGAAATGGCTTCTAGAGGATGTGTTAACTCTCCTAACTGTTTCTGTTATATTTGTGGGACTTATTCCGTCAAGAAGCAACAAAGGAACCTATCTAATTTTGTTCAGAAAGTGTATTTTGCATACTTTGGTATTAAATTAGGGGACCAAGATCTTGGGCGTCCCATGTAGTGTGTTCTGTGTGTGTTGAAAAACTGAGACAATGGTTTAAAGGTAAGAAGAAATCATTTCGTTCATTCAGTACCCATGATTTGGAGAGAGCCTAAAAATCACAGTGATGACTGTTATATTTGTTCTTGTTCAGTGCAAGGTTTCAATTTAAAAAAACAAGAAGGACATTTCATACCCAACCATCATACGTTCGGCTATTCGCCCTGTACCTCATGGACCTGACTTGCCAATTCCTTCACCTCCGGATACCTTGGACATTATTTTAGACGATTTGGACCAAATATCACATATTAGCAGCGACAGTGATGATGGCTACGATCCAGGTACAAATGACCCTGAACTTTTCTCTCAATCAGATTTGAACGATTTGGTACGAGATCTGGGCCTCCCAAAGGACACAGTGGAAGTTTTAGGGTCTAGACTTAAAGAAAGACATTTGTTAAACTCCGGTGTTTCATTTTCGTGGTACCGATTTAGAGAAAAGGAATTTGTCCCTTTTTTACGCAAGAGGAGGACCTAGTTTTCTGCAACAATGTACCCGCAATTATCGAAATGTTGTAAATTATGTAAGAACCAGAGGAATGGAGAGTTTTTATCGATTGGTCTAAAAGGAGTTTGAAAGCTGTACTTCTTCACAATGGTAACCGATATGCTTCTGTGCCTGTTGGACACTCAGTCCATTTGAAAGAATGCTACGAAAATCTTGAGTTTATTCTTAATAAGCTCAGCTATTCTGACCATAAATGGACCATTTGTGGTGATTTGAAAGTTATTTCTATGTTACTAGGTCAGCAAAAGTGGTTACACAAAGTTTCCATGTTTCCTCTGGGAATGGGATAGCCGTGACAGGAAACAACACTACGTAAAGCAGGCGTGGCCAATCAGGAAGGATCTTATTCCTGGAGTTAAAAATGTTGAAAGACAAAGTTTAGTAGATCCTAAGAAGATCTTGTTTGCACCACTTCATATAAAATTGGGCCTAATGAAACAGTTTGTGAAAGCATTAGACAAAGAAGGAGAGTGTTTCAAGTATCTTTGTGAACTGTGTTTTGGTCTATCGGATGTTTAGCTGAAAGAGGGCATCTTTGTTTGGCCTGGCATAAGAAAACTTTTAAAAGATGAAACTTTTGTCACTAAAATGGAAATGAAAAACAAATGCCTGGAATTCATTTAAACTTGTTGTAACAGGCTTTCTTGGAAACAAAAAAGATCCAAACTACAAAGCTTTAGTTGCTGAATTGTTACAAAACTACAAAATATTGGGCTGCAACATGAGTGTCTAAGTCCATTCCCTCCACTCACATCTGGACTACTTTCCAGAAAATCTTGGGTCTGTAAGTGAGGAACAAGGAGAATGTTTCCATCAGGATATAAAAGAAATGGAGCGCAGATACCAAGGTCGTTGGAATGTCAACATGATGGTAGACTACTGTTGGATGTTAAAACGGGAAAATTCACAAGAAAACAGCCGAAAAACTACTAAAAGAAGCTTCGATGTGTAAAGAAAACGTTTTTACCAAGACTTATAATAGTATTTTCAACACATGTGTATCACTATTATTCTAATTTCAGCTATTTATATTTGTTTTCCTTTCTTTTAGTTTATGTTAAAATAATAAAAACAAATCCAAAATTTTCGTTTCTTGTACTTTTTTCAAATATTTTACCTTTATTTTGTAAGCAAGCCTTACGTGATAGAAAAAACCCATGCCATTTTTGAAATCAGCGCAAATAACTAAATAAAGATCAGTTAATAAAATCAAAATAATTTTAAAAAAGTTTTTTTTTGCACACCTGTGTAATTGGTACTCACATATTAGCACTGCGACCATTTCCACCCGAACATAAACCACCGTGATATTTTATTAAAAAAAAACATTCTCATCTATGCTCGAACACACTGCTCTTGTTTATAATTTGCCTCATTTTCTGTTCGTTATTCGTGAATTCTAAGAGGACAAATTGTCAAAGTCATAGAAAACAGCACACGAAAATGGAAAAACAAGCAGTTGGCGCTATTACTTCTCCATGGCCAAAAATTCGTGTTAAAATAGGATTTTGCCAATATAAATTTTAAAAGAATGAAACATTTGGTCTTCGGAAAGATTTAATGGAATGCGCAGTCTAATGACTAAAAAACTCCATGTTGGAGTACAGCAAGAAATTCATTCAAAATAAAAAAAAAAAAGGAAGATTGACGCCAAAATTTACTTACGTATTATCGGATAAATCACCAACTCTATTAATGGCTCGCCAGATTTGTAAGCCCGATTTCCGATGTATCGTATCCACTGAATTGGCGACTAGGTGCTTTGTTTCATATAATGTCGCCAATAGGTTGTGATAATACATAAGAACCGCGAAAATACCTTTAACTACAATATGAACCAGATGTTCAATTTACGCAGGACAGAAAGAGAACTGATAAAAGACATTGCAATGGTGTGGTTTTAAAGCCTGTGGTTGTGAGTGGTTAGTGCATCGCGCTTTCACGCCCCCGGTCCGAGGTTCAAACTCCGGGCTGGGCAAGGTTGACTCAGCCTTTCATCCCTTCAGTGGGTCGATAAAATGAGAACCAAGCTTGCTTGGAATTTTAACACTGGGGGTTTCACATCAGACTGACCACCTGAACGGAACATCTGCTCATGCACCTCAGGGTCCTCGATCGCGTATACTAAGTTGGACACAGTAGTCCTTGGCTCGCATGGGCTGTCGCGCCACTGAGTTAAGTTATTGGTGTGGTGTGGAGTAGGATTTCTTACATCCGTATTTGAATGCAATAATATCAATACTACTGCCAGATTTTACAAAAAGCCGTATCTACTTTGTTACCTGAAGGGAGTGCAAGACCTCTGAAACTTCACTCTAGAAATCGAGCGATATAGTTCAGATAGTCCTGTTCCAGAGCAGGGTACTTTTATATGTAATATTGTACAAGAATTGACGTCATCCAAGTCCGTACCATTTGAAATATTAGCAGAACTACAGTTACTCTTCACCATTCACCAGGATCATCACCATCGTTTTTAATTGGACACATTGGGATCCCGTTCTACTGTCCACCTTGGTGCACATTTCATTATTGCCTAGTTGCCACGTTTTTACTGGCTTCACCCCCACTCTAAAGTAATGCAAATATTTTCACGCAGAACAAGCTAAAAGAATATGCAGAAAAATTATTCACATGTCTTTCCGGTGCAGAAATGGACATTTAACGCCAAAGGATTTTTTTTTGTCGCCAACAAGGAGGGTTGATAAACCCGATTTCACCGGATGCTCGCAACAGCGTTGTCTTCTTCTGACACTTGTCACGTCAAAGCGCATGTGGTAAGGTGAGGATAAGTCTTCGCAGTCTGTACTGAATTCTTTAATAATCAGAAAATTACAGACTTTCCAAGCAAGATTTGGACTGCGACTGCATTTCTGTGCTGGACATTAAAATCAGGCAATCTTCTGCAGTGTACTCAGATGCCGGAACATTATCGAGAATCACGAATCTTACGGACTGTTTCGGCGTACGTTTCCTATAAACAAATTAAAAAAGAAATATTTTCCAAACATCAGGTCTTTTGAAGGAAATGTATTTTGAAATATTTTTTAACCACGGCGTTGCCATTTTAAACTGAACCTTCATCTTGGAGAAAAATGGATTAATCACTTTAAAATTTCTCTTGAAATATATGTCCTACACACGTCGCCGTCGAGAAAAAGTGCTTTCGCATTGAATGTTTTAATATTCCTTTAATTCTCTGTACTCAAAGGAACACTTTAATAATCAGTTCTTTTTTCATTTATTTCCTAGTCTTGTTTAGACGACGAAACCGACACCTGAGTGGGCCCGTTACTTCCTTATCCATAACGCTTACACCATGTAGCTTCAAGGTTTTGAAAGATGGTTAAATTACGTGAGCCCCCATCCCGAGGCACGAATGTCTGAGTTGTAATCTACAGTGCCCTCGGAGTGTTACCCCTCCGTTCGATTCTCGTTCAAAACCTAGTTTTCGAGAATAAAAAAGTCTTCTGACGTATACTCTCTCGTTTGGAAGTGATGCATTGGAGTTCTAACAAACATCCTATTTCTCCACAAAAAAGTTTCAGATTCCTATTTACTCGACAGCCTAAATTAAGCATTAAGGTGTGGTTCTGAAAACTGGTTTCCTGAAAATATTACGTGATCCTGAAATATGAGTCGGTTTAAAATCCCACGCCTTATGAAGGATTGCTATGATGTGAATATTTTGGGCCCCATCGAGCAATATAACGCATGAAAGTCTTAATCCTAGTTTTTATTACATCTCGAAAAAGAGCCAAAATTGGTTCTGCTGAATAAAAAATTCAATATTTTTATGTAAAATCAAACGAACTGTGTGCAATTATCTCTTGAAAAATCAGTTACATTTCAATTTCCAAAACTAATATCATATCCATTGGTCTGTGCCGGAAAAAAATAACCCTCTGCTCATTTCAAATAATTTATCATTACATTATAGGCACTTCAACTTTCACTTCTGATTGCTTCATCCTGATTGGTTGAAATTCCTAGAATAGATTGTGTTTGAAGGAAAATCTTTCTTTTAATGTGAGATTTCACTGCGACGGTACTTGCTATAAAACTGCTCTGTGCCATTTGACAAAAAGCGACCTTGTTTTCTATATTTGGTGACTTGAAATCTATTGTATTTCGTAGTTTCTCTCTTGTTTCTTCTTTTTATATATTAATCTTATTGAATAGCTTTATTGTTTTGTTTACTTTTCAACCTAGCTGTACCGTTAGGCTTAACTCTTAACGTTTTTCTTTTGGCTACTTTCTTTTTGCTCATTTGGCGATACAATGCCAGATTTTAATGCTTTTTATGAGTCTTTCTTTTCAGATCGCCGCCAAGAACAGGAGCCCATGGACTGGGAGGACGTCCCTTTCCTCCCTCAGGTAAGTGCACCTTTTGTTCCTACCCGTCCCCCACGGAAGATGAGGTCCCTCATCTCCGTTCAGGTAAGTGAACCCCCTTCTCTTTCAGCCAACCGCTTCCCCAACATGAGGGCTCTCGTTCCGAAGGTAAGGACGCCACAGGCGCCCAAGGTGTCTGTGATGTCTTTTGTTTTTAATGTAGTTTCTCCTATTACTTCCTATTTTGCTTCTTTCTTCATTTAAGGTTTTTTACTTCTATTTAAATTGCAATTTTACAGATTTAGAGAAAATCGCTTTTGCGAGGACTTACTTATGGCAAAGAATTCTGATGTAATTAAATTTCAAAATAGATAACCTATAAAAAATATGCAGTCGATAGCAAAATAATCTGATACCTTAGCTGTTTTTGTCCCTTATTTTAGACTCTAAAATGTTCAACGGATATTTATATTTCACTAGCAGCAAAAGATTCTCCATGACATGTTTTTTGTGATAACTATTTGATTAATGTTTCTGTACTTGTGTATTATCGCAACCTATTGGCGACATTACATGAAATTAAGCAGATGAATGCCAATTCAGCACGTACGACACAAACGGAATTGCCAACTTGGCAAGTTATTAATAGAGTTGGCAATAGTTGCGATAACACGCAAGTACCCTTTTTTTTCATACGTTTTGACAAATATTTCTAATAAACTTTCTTTTTCAGAATTATTTAGTGTAACATTTTCCAGGTATTATGTTTGATAGAGCTTACTATGTTAGTATAGTAGTAATTTTTCGATTGATTTTTATTTTATATAATTATTAAGGCATTTTATTTTGAATATATTTTTTTAGCTTAATAGTTCATTGTAACGCTGATTTTTTTTCAGAGGATCGTCGACGTTTCGTGTCAACATTGGATGTTACCAATGCTTTTCGTTCCACGAATAACGTTTATTTTCTTACAGGTTATTCTATAGTCGTGAGGGGGTGTTTCCTTTCACTCCCGGGGCTGCCCTGAGGGTTTGCTGGAGAGGGCAGCCTCGAGGGACCACAGTAGCCGACCTCCACGTGGTGTCCCTCGGGCAACGCTGTGCATCGAACAGATGACAGCGGCTGACGGGCTACTAAGTAAAGATAAGCTATTGTGCAGTTATAACTTTACAGAACAGTGGTAATACTATCTACCAGTGGCGAATTAGTGCGCGAAAAATTCTCCGAAATTTCACCTATGCGTTTTCTTTCTTCTACCATTGTATTTTAGGTTCAAAACGAACGAAAATTCGTCAAACAATTCATGCGAGGTGCATGTAATAGATTACTACAAGGAGAAAAACTTTGGTAAACAGATTGGTCGATTTTTTTTTTTTCAATAATGGCTCAGTTACAGCGGACATCTTTAAAAAAATCGATCTAGTATATGATACTTATCGCATGGTACTCCATTAAAATATCGCCAGATTTGGCGCACGATTCACTACCTTTTCTCTATAGGACTTGTACCAACGTATTAACAGTAATTGGCCAATTTGGCGATAGTTAAATATTGTAACTAAAAAAAAAAAAAAAATCCGACCACCTCTTTGAATATGGGGATTTCCAAAATATTTATAAAAAAACAATAAATAACCTTAGTGATATAAATTCTTTTTCTCAGGTATTTAACAACTCTTTATATTTGTATGCTTTTTAAATTCAAAAAAGGTCAATAATGGAAAAAATTTCCTTAGCTTTCATTTTGCATTCTTTTTTGTGCGTCTTTTTCTTGACCATTAAATATTTATCCATTTCTATAAATTCTCGGTTGACATTCTTTAATGTGTTCTGCAATTCGTTTCTGCATGGTTAATTAATTTCTAAAGGTTTCATGGTGTAAACTCTGCCCTTTATTACGAAAACATGAATAACACAGGTCTGCGCTGAAAAAATTGATGTATATTTAACTGGAGGGTTTAACTATATTTTTTGTGCTGATTACGGGAAAAATAGTGAAAAAATTCCATCGCCCTTAGATAAGTCACAAATTTCATCTGAAATTTTCTTATTTTCAGGGTTTTCGGGTCCAGTATGCGTACGATTTTTCAACATTATAATTGGTGAATTTAGTCTGAATTATGGATCTTTTATGGTGAATAGGTTACTAAACAATGTATGTTATTTACAAACACAGTTTTATTCTATTTATTTGCTATGACAATGAATCTAAATTCGGAATACCAGTTCCTACTGGAACGAGATATGTCTCATTCTGTCTGCCCCCTTTCCAATACTACTGGCTTCTAGGCGTCGTGCGCCGTGACCTTGGTTGCAGTCAGCGTGGAGCTAGCCACTGTAGTGTAAACATCAAACAGTTTTGTGCTACGGTATTTAAAAGAAATGGCTTCTAGAGGATGTGTTAACTCTCCTAACTGTTTCTGTTATATTTGTGGGACTTATTCCGTCAAGAAGCAACAAAGGAACCTATCTAATTTTGTTCAGAAAGTGTATTTTGCATACTTTGGTATTAAATTAGGGGACCAAGATCTTGGGCGTCCCATGTAGTGTGTTCTGTGTGTGTTGAAAAACTGAGACAATGGTTTAAAGGTAAGAAGAAATCATTTCGTTCATTCAGTACCCATGATTTGGAGAGAGCCTAAAAATCACAGTGATGACTGTTATATTTGTTCTTGTTCAGTGCAAGGTTTCAATTTAAAAAAACAAGAAGGACATTTCATACCCAACCATCATACGTTCGGCTATTCGCCCTGTACCTCATGGACCTGACTTGCCAATTCCTTCACCTCCGGATACCTTGGACATTATTTTAGACGATTTGGACCAAATATCACATATTAGCAGCGACAGTGATGATGGCTACGATCCAGGTACAAATGACCCTGAACTTTTCTCTCAATCAGATTTGAACGATTTGGTACGAGATCTGGGCCTCCCAAAGGACACAGTGGAAGTTTTAGGGTCTAGACTTAAAGAAAGACATTTGTTAAACTCCGGTGTTTCATTTTCGTGGTACCGATTTAGAGAAAAGGAATTTGTCCCTTTTTTACGCAAGAGGAGGACCTAGTTTTCTGCAACAATGTACCCGCAATTATCGAAATGTTGTAAATTATGTAAGAACCAGAGGAATGGAGAGTTTTTATCGATTGGTCTAAAAGGAGTTTGAAAGCTGTACTTCTTCACAATGGTAACCGATATGCTTCTGTGCCTGTTGGACACTCAGTCCATTTGAAAGAATGCTACGAAAATCTTGAGTTTATTCTTAATAAGCTCAGCTATTCTGACCATAAATGGACCATTTGTGGTGATTTGAAAGTTATTTCTATGTTACTAGGTCAGCAAAGTGGTTACACAAAGTTTCCATGTTTCCTCTGGGAATGGGATAGCCGTGACAGGAAACAACACTACGTAAAGCAGGCGTGGCCAATCAGGAAGGATCTTATTCCTGGAGTTAAAAATGTTGAAAGACAAAGTTTAGTAGATCCTAAGAAGATCTTGTTTGCACCACTTCATATAAAATTGGGCCTAATGAAACAGTTTGTGAAAGCATTAGACAAAGAAGGAGAGTGTTTCAAGTATCTTTGTGAACTGTGTTTTGGTCTATCGGATGTTTAGCTGAAAGAGGGCATCTTTGTTTGGCCTGGCATAAGAAAACTTTTAAAAGATGAAACTTTTGTCACTAAAATGGAAATGAAAAACAAATGCCTGGAATTCATTTAAACTTGTTGTAACAGGCTTTCTTGGAAACAAAAAAGATCCAAACTACAAAGCTTTAGTTGCTGAATTGTTACAAAACTACAAAATATTGGGCTGCAACATGAGTGTCTAAGTCCATTCCCTCCACTCACATCTGGACTACTTTCCAGAAAATCTTGGGTCTGTAAGTGAGGAACAAGGAGAATGTTTCCATCAGGATATAAAAGAAATGGAGCGCAGATACCAAGGTCGTTGGAATGTCAACATGATGGTAGACTACTGTTGGATGTTAAAACGGGAAAATTCACAAGAAAACAGCCGAAAAACTACTAAAAGAAGCTTCGATGTGTAAAGAAAACGTTTTTACCAAGACTTATAATAGTATTTTCAACACATGTGTATCACTATTATTCTAATTTCAGCTATTTATATTTGTTTTCCTTTCTTTTAGTTTATGTTAAAATAATAAAAACAAATCCAAAATTTTCGTTTCTTGTACTTTTTTCAAATATTTTACCTTTATTTTGTAAGCAAGCCTTACGTGATAGAAAAAACCCATGCCATTTTTGAAATCAGCGCAAATAACTAAATAAAGATCAGTTAATAAAATCAAAACAATTTTAAAAAAAGTTTTTTTTTTTGCACACCTGTGTAATTGGTACTCACATATTAGCACTGCGACCATTTCCACCCGAACATAAACCACCGTGATATTTTATTAAAAAAAAAACATTCTCATCTATGCTCGAACACACTGCTCTTGTTTATAATTTGCCTCATTTTCTGTTCGTTATTCGTGAATTCTAAGAGGACAAATTGTCAAAGTCATAGAAAACAGCACACGAAAATGGAAAAACAAGCAGTTGGCGCTATTACTTCTCCATGGCCAAAAATTCGTGTTAAAATAGGATTTTGCCAATATAAATTTTAAAAGAATGAAACATTTGGTCTTCGGAAAGATTTAATGGAATGCGCAGTCTAATGACTAAAAAACTCCATGTTGGAGTACAGCAAGAAATTCATTCAAAATAAAAAAAAAGGAAGATTGACGCCAAAATTTACTTACGTATTATCGGATAAATCACCAACTCTATTAATGGCTCGCCAGATTTGTAAGCCCGATTTCCGATGTATCGTATCCACTGAATTGGCGACTAGGTGCTTTGTTTCATATAATGTCGCCAATAGGTTGTGATAATACATAAGAACCGAAAATACCTTTAACTACAATATGAACCAGATGTGCAATTTACGCAGGACAGAAAGAGAACTGATATAAAGACATTGCAATGGTGTGGTTTTAAAGCCTGTGGTTGTGAGTGGTTAGTGCATCGCGCTTTCACGCCCCCGGTCCGAGGTTCAAACTCCGGGCTGGGCAAGGTTGACTCAGCCTTTCATCCCTTCAGTGGGTCGATAAAATGAGAACCAAGCTTGCTTGGAATTTTAACACTGGGGGTTTCACATCAGACTGACCACCTGAACGGAACATCTGCTCATGCACCTCAGGGTCCTCGATCGCGTATACTAAGTTGGACACAGTAGTCCTTGGCTCGCATGGGCTGTCGCGCCACTGAGTTAAGTTATTGGTGTGGTGTGGAGTAGGATTTCTTACATCCGTATTTGAATGCAATAATATCAATACTACTGCCAGATTTTACAAAAAGCCGTATCTACTTTGTTACCTGAAGGGAGTGCAAGACCTCTGAAACTTCACTCTAGAAATCGAGCGATATAGTTCAGATAGTCCTGTTCCAGAGCAGGGTACTTTTATATGTAATATTGTACAAGAATTGACGTCATCCAAGTCCGTACCATTTGAAATATTAGCAGAACTACAGTTACTCTTCACCATTCACCAGGATCATCACCATCGTTTTTAATTGGACACATTGGGATCCCGTTCTACTGTCCACCTTGGTGCACATTTCATTATTGCCTAGTTGCCACGTTTTTACTGGCTTCACCCCCACTCTAAAGTAATGCAAATATTTTCACGCAGAACAAGCTAAAAGAATATGCAGAAAAATTATTCACATGTCTTTCCGGTGCAGAAATGGACATTTAACGCCAAAGGATTTTTTTTTGTCGCCAACAAGGAGGGTTGATAAACCCGATTTCACCGGATGCTCGCAACAGCGTTGTCTTCTTCTGACACTTGTCACGTCAAAGCGCATGTGGTAAGGTGAGGATAAGTCTTCGCAGTCTGTACTGAATTCTTTAATAATCAGAAAATTACAGACTTTCCAAGCAAGATTTGGACTGCGACTGCATTTCTGTGCTGGACATTAAAATCAGGCAATCTTCTGCAGTGTACTCAGATGCCGGAACATTATCGAGAATCACGAATCTTACGGACTGTTTCGGCGTACGTTTCCTATAAACAAATTAAAAAAGAAATATTTTCCAAACATCAGGTCTTTTGAAGGAAATGTATTTTGAAATATTTTTTAACCACGGCGTTGCCATTTTAAACTGAACCTTCATCTTGGAGAAAAATGGATTAATCACTTTAAAATTTCTCTTGAAATATATGTCCTACACACGTCGCCGTCGAGAAAAACTGCTTTCGCATTGAATGTTTTAATATTCCTTTAATTCTCTGTACTCAAAGGAACACTTTAATAATCAGTTCTTTTTTCATTTATTTCCTAGTCTTGTTTAGACGACGAAACCGACACCTGAGTGGGCCCGTTACTTCCTTATCCATAACGCTTACACCATGTAGCTTCAAGGTTTTGAAAGATGGTTAAATTACGTGAGCCCCCATCCCGAGGCACGAATGTCTGAGTTGTAATCTACAGTGCCCTCGGAGTGTTACCCCTCCGTTCGATTCTCGTTCAAAACCTAGTTTTCGAGAATAAAAAAGTCTTCTGACGTATACTCTCTCGTTTGGAAGTGATGCATTGGAGTTCTAACAAACATCCTATTTCTCCACAAAAAAGTTTCAGATTCCTATTTACTCGACAGCCTAAATTAAGCATTAAGGTGTGGTTCTGAAAACTGGTTTCCTGAAAATATTACGTGATCCTGAAATATGAGTCGGTTTAAAATCCCACGCCTTATGAAGGATTGCTATGATGTGAATATTTTGGGCCCCATCGAGCAATATAACGCATGAAAGTCTTAATCCTAGTTTTTATTAAATCTCGAAAAAGAGCCAAAATTGGTTCTGCTGAATAAAAAATTCAATATTTTTATGTAAAATCAAACGAACTGTGTGCAATTATCTCTTGAAAAATCAGTTACATTTCAATTTCCAAAACTAATATCATATCCATTGGTCTGTGCCGGAAAAAAATAACCCTCTGCTCATTTCAAATAATTTAGCATTACATTATAGGCACTTCAACTTTCACTTCTGATTGCTTCATCCTGATTGGTTGAAATTCCTAGAATAGATTGTGTTTGAAGGAAAATCTTTCTTTTAATGTGAGATTTCACTGCGACTGAACTTGCTATAAAACTGCTCTGTGCCATTTGACAAAAAGCGACCTTGTTTTCTATATTTGGTGACTTGAAATCTATTGTATTTCGTAGTTTCTCTCTTGTTTCTTCATTTTATATATTAATCTTATTGAATAACTTTATTGTTTTGTTTACTTTTCAACCTAGCTGTACCGTTAGGCTTAACTCTTAACGTTTTTCTTTTGGCTACTTTCTTTTTGATCATTTGGCGATACAATGCCAGATTTTAATGCTTTTTACGAGTTTCTTTTCAGATCGCCGCCAAGAACAGGAGCCCATGGACTGGGAGGACGTCCCTTTCCTCCCTCAGGTAAGTGCACCTTTTGTTCCTACCCGTCCCCCACGGAAGATGAGGTCCCTCATCTCCGTTCAGGTAAGTGAACCCCCTTCTCTTTCAGCCAACCGCTTCCCCAACATGAGGGCTCTCGTTCCGAAGGTAAGGACGCCACAGGCGCCCAAGGTGTCTGTGATGTCTTTTGTTTTTAATGTAGTTTCTCCTATTACTTCCTATTTTGCTTCTTTCTTCATTTAAGGTTTTTTACTTCTATTTAAATTGCAATTTTACAGATTTAGAGAAAATCACTTTTGCGAGGACTTACTTATGGCAAAGAATTCTGTGTGATGTAATTAAATTTCAAAATAGATAACCTATAAAAAATATGCAGTCGATAGCAAAATAATCTGATACATTAGCTGTTTTTGTCCCTTATTTTAGACTCTAAAATGTTCAACGGATATTTATATTTCACTAGCAGCAAAAGATTCTCCATGACATGATTTTTGTGATAACTATTTGATTAATGTTTCTGTACTTGTGTATTATCGCAACCTATTGGCGACATTACATGAAATTAAGCAGATGAATGCCAATTCAGCACGTACGACACAAACGGAATTGCCAACTTGGCAAGTTATTAATAGAGTTGGCAATAGTTGCGATAACACGCAAGTACCCTTTTTTTCATACGTTTTGACAAATATTTCTAATAAACTTTCTTTTTCAGAATTATTTAGTGTAACATTTTCCAGGTATTATGTTTGATAGAGCTTACTATGTTAGTATAGTAGTAATTTTTTGATTGATTTTTATTTTATATAATTATTAAGGCATTTTATTTTGAATATATTTTTTTAGCTTAATAGTTCATTGTAACGCTGATTTTTTTTCAGAGGATCGTCGACGTTTCGTGTCAACATTGGATGTTACCAATGCTTTTCGTTCCACGAATAACGTTTATTTTCTTACAGGTTATTCTATAGTCGTGAGGGGGTGTTTCCTTTCACTCCCGGGGCTGCCCTGAGGGTTTGCTGGAGAGGGCAGCCTCGAGGGACCACAGTAGCCGACCTCCACGTGGTGTCCCTCGGGCAACGCTGTGCATCGAACAGATGACAGCGGCTGACGGGCTACTAAGTAAAGATAAGCTATTGTGCAGTTATAACTTTACAGAACAGTGGTAATACTATCTACCAGTGGCGAATTAGTGCGCGAAAAATTCTCCGAAATTTCACCTATGCGTTTTCTTTCTTCTACCATTGTATTTTAGGTTCAAAACGAACGAAAATTCGTCAAACAATTCATGCGAGGTGCATGTAATAGATTACTACAAGGAGAAAAACTTTGGTAAACAGATTGGTCGATTTTTTTTTTTCAATAATGGCTCAGTTACAGCGGACATCTTTAAAAAAATCGATCTAGTATATGATACTTATCGCATGGTACTCCATTAAAATATCGCCAGATTTGGCGCACGATTCACTACCTTTTCTCTATAGGACTTGTACCAACGTATTAACAGTAATTGGCCAATTTGGCGATAGTTAAATATTGTAACTAAAAAAGTATCCGACCACCTCTTTGAATATGGGGATTTCCAAAATATTTATAAAAAAACAATAAATAACCTTAGTGATATAAATTCTTTTTCTCAGGTATTTAACAACTCTTTATATTTGTATGCTTTTTAAATTCAAAATAAGGTCAATAATGGAAAAAATTTCCTTAGCTTTCATTTTGAATTCTTTTTTGTGCGTCTTTTTCTTGACCATTAAATATTTATCCATTTCTATAAATTCTCGGTTGACATTCTTTAATGTGTTCTGCAATTCGTTTCTGCATGGTTAATTAATTTCTAAAGGTTTCATGGTGTAAACTCTGCCCTTTATTACGAAATTATGAATAACACAGGTCTGCGCTGAAAAAATTGATGTATATTTAACTGGAGGGTTTAACTATATTTTTGTGCTGATTACGGGAAAAATAGTGAAAAATTTCCATCACCCTTAGATAAGTCACAAATTTCATCTGAAATTTTCTTATTTTCAGGGGTTTCGGGTCCAGTATGCGTACGTTTTTTCAACATTATAATTGGTGAATTTAGTCTGAATTATGGATATTTTATGGTGAATAGGTTACTAAACAATGTATGTTATTTACAAACACAGTTTTATTCTATTTATTTGCTATGACAATGAATCTAAATTCGGAATACCAGTTCCTACTGGAACGAGATATGTCTCATTCTGTCTGCCCCCTTTCCAATACTACTGGCTTCTAGGCGTCGTGCGCCGTGACCTTGGTTGCAGTCAGCGTGGAGCTAGCCACTGTAGTGTAAACATCAAACAGTTTTGTGCTACGGTATTTAAAAGAAATGGCTTCTAGAGGATGTGTTAACTCTCCTAACTGTTTCTGTTATATTTGTGGGACTTATTCCGTCAAGAAGCAACAAAGGAACCTATCTAATTTGTTCAGAAAGTGTATTTTGCATAATTTGGTATTAAATTAGGGGACCAAGATCTTGGGCGTCCCATGTAGTGTGTTCTGTGTGTGTTGAAAAACTGAGACAATGGTTTAAAGGTAAGAAGAAATCATTTCGTTCATTCAGTACCCATGATTTGGAGAGAGCCTAAAAATCACAGTGATGACTGTTATATTTGTTCTTGTTCAGTGCAAGGTTTCAATTTAAAAAAACAAGAAGGACATTTCATACCCAACCATCATTCGTTCGGCTATTCGCCCTGTACCCCATGGACCTGACTTGCCAATTCCTTCACCTCCGGATACCTTGGACATTATTTTAGACGATTTGGACCAAATATCACATATTAGCAGCGACAGTGATGATGGCTACGATCCAGGTACAAATGACCCTGAACTTTTCTCTCAATCAGATTTGAACGATTTGGTACGAGATCTGGGCCTCCCAAAGGACACAGTGGAAGTTTTAGGGTCTAGACTTAAAGAAAGACATTTGTTAAACTCCGGTGTTTCATTTTCGTGGTACCGATTTAGAGAAAAGGAATTTGTCCCTTTTTTACGCAAGAGGAGGACCTAGTTTTCTGCAACAATGTACCCGCAATTATCGAAATGTTGTAAATTATGTAAGAACCAGAGGAATGGAGAGTTTTTATCGATTGGTCTAAAAGGAGTTTGAAAGCTGTACTTCTTCACAATGGTAACCGATATGCTTCTGTGCCTGTTGGACACTCAGTCCATTTGAAAGAATGCTACGAAAATCTTGAGTTTATTCTTAATAAGCTCAGCTATTCTGACCATAAATGGACCATTTGTGGTGATTTGAAAGTTATTTCTATGTTACTAGGTCAACAAAGTGGTTACACAAAGTTTCCATGTTTCCTCTGGGAATGGGATAGCCGTGACAGGAAACAACACTACGTAAAGCAGGCGTGGCCAATCAGGAAGGATCTTATTCCTGGAGTTAAAAATGTTGAAAGACAAAGTTTAGTAGATCCTAAGAAGATCTTGTTTGCACCACTTCATATAAAATTGGGCCTAATGAAACAGTTTGTGAAAGCATTAGACAAAGAAGGAGAGTGTTTCAAGTATCTTTGTGAACTGTGTTTTGGTCTATCGGATGTTTAGCTGAAAGAGGGCATCTTTGTTTGGCCTGGCATAAGAAAACTTTTAAAAGATGAAACTTTTGTCACTAAAATGGAAATGAAAAACAAATGCCTGGAATTCATTTAAACTTGTTGTAACAGGCTTTCTTGGAAACAAAAAAGATCCAAACTACAAAGCTTTAGTTGCTGAATTGTTACAAAACTACAAAATATTGGGCTGCAACATGAGTGTCTAAGTCCATTCCCTCCACTCACATCTGGACTACTTTCCAGAAAATCTTGGGTCTGTAAGTGAGGAACAAGGAGAATGTTTCCATCAGGATATAAAAGAAATGGAGCGCAGATACCAAGGTCGTTGGAATGTCAACATGATGGTAGACTACTGTTGGATGTTAAAACGGGAAAATTCACAAGAAAACAGCCGAAAAACTACTAAAAGAAGCTTCGATGTGTAAAGAAAACGTTTTTACCAAGACTTATAATAGTATTTTCAACACATGTGTATCACTATTATTCTAATTTCAGCTATTTATATTTGTTTTCCTTTCTTTTAGTTTATGTTAAAATAATAAAAACAAATCCAAAATTTTCGTTTCTTGTACTTTTTTCAAATATTTTACCTTTATTTTGTAAGCAAGCCTTACGTGATAGAAAAAAACCCATGCCATTTTTGAAATCAGCGCAAATAACTAAATAAAGATCAGTTAATAAAATCAAAGCAATTTTAAAAAAAGTTTTTTTTTGCACACCTGTGTAATTGGTACTCACATATTAGCACTGCGACCATTTCCACCCGAACATAAACCACCGTGATATTTTATTAAAAAAAAACATTCTCATCTATGCTCGAACACACTGCTCTTGTTTATAATTTGCCTCATTTTCTGTTCGTTATTCGTGAATTCTAAGAGGACAAATTGTCAAAGTCATAGAAAACAGCACACGAAAATGGAAAAACAAGCAGTTGGCGCTATTACTTCTCCATGGCCAAAAATTCGTGTTAAAATAGGATTTTGCCAATATAAATTTTAAAAGAATGAAACATTTGGTCTTCGGAAAGATTTAATGGAATGCGCAGTCTAATGACTAAAAAACTCCATGTTGGAGTACAGCAAGAAATTCATTCAAAATAAAAAAAAAAAAGGAAGATTGACGCCAAAATTTACTTACGTATTATCGGATAAATCACCAACTCTATTAATGGCTCGCCAGATTTGTAAGCCCGATTTCCGATGTATCGTATCCACTGAATTGGCGACTAGGTGCTTTGTTTCATATAATGTCGCCAATAGGTTGTGATAATACATAAGAACCGCGAAAATACCTTTAACTACAATATGAACCAGATGTTCAATTTACGCAGGACAGAAAGAGAACTGATAAAAGACATTGCAATGGTGTGGTTTTAAAGCCTGTGGTTGTGAGTGGTTAGTGCATCGCGCTTTCACGCCCCCGGTCCGAGGTTCAAACTCCGGGCTGGGCAAGGTTGACTCAGCCTTTCATCCCTTCAGTGGGTCGATAAAATGAGAACCAAGCTTGCTTGGAATTTTAACACTGGGGGTTTCACATCAGACTGACCACCTGAACGGAACATCTGCTCATGCACCTCAGGGTCCTCGATCGCGTATACTAAGTTGGACACAGTAGTCCTTGGCTCGCATGGGCTGTCGCGCCACTGAGTTAAGTTATTGGTGTGGTGTGGAGTAGGATTTCTTACATCCGTATTTGAATGCAATAATATCAATACTACTGCCAGATTTTACAAAAAGCCGTATCTACTTTGTTACCTGAAGGGAGTGCAAGACCTCTGAAACTTCACTCTAGAAATCGAGCGATATAGTTCAGATAGTCCTGTTCCAGAGCAGGGTACTTTTATATGTAATATTGTACAAGAATTGACGTCATCCAAGTCCGTACCATTTGAAATATTAGCAGAACTACAGTTACTCTTCACCATTCACCAGGATCATCACCATCGTTTTTAATTGGACACATTGGGATCCCGTTCTACTGTCCACCTTGGTGCACATTTCATTATTGCCTAGTTGCCACGTTTTTACTGGCTTCACCCCCACTCTAAAGTAATGCAAATATTTTCACGCAGAACAAGCTAAAAGAATATGCAGAAAAATTATTCACATGTCTTTCCGGTGGAGAAATGGACATTTAACGCCAAAGGATTTTTTTTTGTCGCCAACAAGGAGGGTTGATAAACCCGATTTCACCGGATGCTCGCAACAGCGTTGTCTTCTTCTGACACTTGTCACGTCAAAGCGCATGTGGTAAGGTGAGGAAAGTCTTCGCAGTCTGTACTGAATTCTTTAATAATCAGAAAATTACAGACTTTCCAAGCAAGATTTGGACTGCGACTGCATTTCTGTGCTGGACATTAAAAAATCAGGCAACCTTCTGCAATGTATTCAGATGCCGGAACATTATCGAGAATCACGAATCTTACGGACTGTTTCGGCGTACGTTTCCTATAAACAAATTAAAAAAGAAATATTTTCCAAACATCAGGTCTTTTGAAGGAAATGTATTTTGAAATATTTTTTAACCACGGCGTTGCCATTTTAAACTGAACCTTCATCTTGGAGAAAAATGGATTAATCACTTTAAAATTTCTCTTGAAATATATGTCCTACACACGTCGCCGTCGAGAAAAACTGCTTTCGCATTGAATGTTTTAATATTCCTTTAATTCTCTGTACTCAAAGGAACACTTTAATAATCAGTTCTTTTTTCATTTATTTCCTAGTCTTGTTTAGACGACGAAACCGACACCTGAGTGGGCCCGTTACTTCCTTATCCATAACGCTTACACCATGTAGCTTCAAGGTTTTGAAAGATGGTTAAATTACGTGAGCCCCCATCCCGAGGCACGAATGTCTGAGTTGTAATCTACAGTGCCCTCGGAGTGTTACCCCTCCGTTCGATTCTCGTTCAAAACCTAGTTTTCGAGAATAAAAAAGTCTTCTGACGTATACTCTCTCGTTTGGAAGTGATGCATTGGAGTTCTAACAAACATCCTATTTCTCCACAAAAAAGTTTCAGATTCCTATTTACTCGACAGCATAAATTAAGCATTAAGGTGTGGTTCTGAAAACTGGTTTCCTGAAAATATTACGTGATCCTGAAATATGAGTCGGTTTAAAATCCCACGCCTTATGAAGGATTGCTATGATGTGAATATTTTGGGCCCCATCGAGCAATATAACGCATGAAAGTCTTAATCCTAGTTTTTATTACATCTCGAAAAAGAGCCAAAATTGGTTCTGCTGAATAAAAAATTCAATATTTGGATGTAAAATCAAACGAACTGTGTGCAATTATCTCTTGAAAAATCAGTTACATTTCAATTTCCAAAACTAATATCATATCCATTGGTCTGTGCCGGAAAAAAATAACCCTCTGCTCATTTCAAATAATTTAGCATTACATTATAGGCACTTCAACTTTCACTTCTGATTGCTTCATCCTGATTGGTTGAAATTCCTAGAATAGATTGTGTTTGAAGGAAAATCTTTCTTTTAATGTGAGATTTCACTGCGACTGAACTTGCTATAAAACTGCTCTGTGCCATTCGACAAAAAGCGACCTTGTTTTCTATATTTGGTGACTTGAAATCTATTGTATTTCGTAGTTTCTCTCTTGTTTCTTCATTTTATATATTAATCTTATTGAATAACTTTATTGTTTTGTTTACTTTTCAACCTAGCTGTACCGTTAGGCTTAACTCTTAACGTTTTTCTTTTGGCTACTTTCTTTTTGATCATTTGGCGATACAATGCCAGATTTTAATGCTTTTTACGAGTCTTTCTTTTCAGATCGCCGCCAAGAACAGGAGCCCATGGACTGGGAGGACGTCCCTTTCCTCCCTCAGGTAAGTGCACCTTTTGTTCCTACCCGTCCCCCACGGAAGATGAGGTCCCTCATCTCCGTTCAGGTAAGTGAACCCCCTTCTCTTTCAGCCAACCGCTTCCCCAACATGAGGGCTCTCGTTCCGAAGGTAAGGACGCCACAGGCGCCCAAGGTGTCTGTGATGTCTTTTGTTTTTAATGTAGTTTCTCCTATTACTTCCTATTTTGCTTCTTTCTTCATTTAAGGTTTTTTACTTCTATTTAAATTGCAATTTTACAGATTTAGAGAAAATCACTTTTGCGAGGACTTACTTATGGCAAAGAATTCTGTGTGATGTAATTAAATTTCAAAATAGATAACCTATAAAAAATATGCAGTCGATAGCAAAATAATCTGATACATTAGCTGTTTTTGTCCCTTATTTTAGACTCTAAAATGTTCAACGGATATTTATATTTCACTAGCAGCAAAAGATTCTCCATGACATGATTTTTGTGATAACTATTTGATTAATGTTTCTGTACTTGTGTATTATCGCAACCTATTGGCGACATTACATGAAATTAAGCAGATGAATGCCAATTCAGCACGTACGACACAAACGGAATTGCCAACTTGGCAAGTTATTAATAGAGTTGGCAATAGTTGCGATAACACGCAAGTACCCTTTTTTTCATACGTTTTGACAAATATTTCTAATAAACTTTCTTTTTCAGAATTATTTAGTGTAACATTTTCCAGGTATTATGTTTGATAGAGCTTACTATGTTAGTATAGTAGTAATTTTTTGATTGATTTTTATTTTATATAATTATTAAGGCATTTTATTTTGAATATATTTTTTTAGCTTAATAGTTCATTGTAACGCTGATTTTTTTTCAGAGGATCGTCGACGTTTCATGTCAACATTGGATGTTACCAATGCTTTTCGTTCCACGAATAACGTTTATTTTCTTACAGGTTATTCTATAGTCGTGAGGGGGTGTTTCCTTTCACTCCCGGGGCTGCCCTGAGGGTTTGCTGGAGAGGGCAGCCTCGAGGGACCACAGTAGCCGACCTCCACGTGGTGTCCCTCGGGCAACGCTGTGCATCGAACAGATGACAGCGGCTGACGGGCTACTAAGTAAAGATAAGCTATTGTGCAGTTATAACTTTACAGAACAGTGGTAATACTATCTACCAGTGGCGAATTAGTGCGCGAAAAATTCTCCGAAATTTCACCTATGCGTTTTCTTTCTTCTACCATTGTATTTTAGGTTCAAAACGAACGAAAATTCGTCAAACAATTCATGCGAGGTGCATGTAATAGATTACTACAAGGAGAAAAACTTTGGTAAACAGATTGGTCGATTTTTTTTTCAATAATGGCTCAGTTACAGCGGACATCTTTAAAAAAATCGATCTAGTATATGATACTTATCGCATGGTAGTCCATTAAAATATCGCCAGATTTGGCGCACGATTCACTACCTTTTCTCTATAGGACTTGTACCAACGTATTAACAGTAATTGGCCAATTTGGCGATAGTTAAATATTGTAACTAAAAAAAGTATCCGACCACCTCTTTGAATATGGGGATTTCCAAAATATTTATAAAAAAACAATAAATAACCTTAGTGATATAAATTCTTTTTCTCAGGTATTTAACAACTCTTTATATTTGTATGCTTTTTAAATTCAAAATAAGGTCAATAATGGAAAAAATTTCCTTAGCTTTCATTTTGAATTCTTTTTTGTGCGTCTTTTTCTTGACCATTAAATATTTATCCATTTCTATAAATTCTCGGTTGACATTCTTTAATGTGTTCTGCAATTCGTTTCTGCATGGTTAATTAATTTCTAAAGGTTTCATGGTGTAAACTCTGCCCTTTATTACGAAATTATGAATAACACAGGTCTGCGCTGAAAAAATTGATGTATATTTAACTGGAGGGTTTAACTATATTTTTTGTGCTGATTACGGGAAAAATAGTGAAAAAATTCCATCACCCTTAGATAAGTCACAAATTTCATCTGAAATTTTCTTATTTTCAGGGGTTTCGGGTCCAGTATGCGTACGTTTTTTCAACATTATAATTGGTGAATTTAGTCTGAATTATGGATATTTTATGGTGAATAGGTTACTAAACAATGTAAGTTATTTACAAACACAGTTTTATTCTATTTATTTGCTATGACAATGAATCTAAATTCGGAATACCAGTTCCTACTGGAACGAGATATGTCTCATTCTGTCTGCCCCCTTTCCAATACTACTGGCTTCTAGGCGTCGTGCGCCGTGACCTTGGTTGCAGTCAGCGTGGAGCTAGCCACTGTAGTGTAAACATCAAACAGTTTTGTGCTACGGTATTTAAAAGAAATGGCTTCTAGAGGATGTGTTAACTCTCCTAACTGTTTCTGTTATATTTGTGGGACTTATTCCGTCAAGAAGCAACAAAGGAACCTATCTAATTTTGTTCAGAAAGTGTATTTTGCATAATTTGGTATTAAATTAGGGGACCAAGATCTTGGGCGTCCCATGTAGTGTGTTCTGTGTGTGTTGAAAAACTGAGACAATGGTTTAAAGGTAAGAAGAAATCCTTTCGTTCATTCAGTACCCATGATTTGGAGAGAGCCTAAAAATCACAGTGATGACTGTTATATTTGTTCTTGTTCAGTGCAAGGTTTCAATTTAAAAAAACAAGAAGGACATTTCATACCCAACCATCATTCGTTCGGCTATTCGCCCTGTACCCCATGGACCTGACTTGCCAATTCCTTCACCTCCGGATACCTTGGACATTATTTTAGACGATTTGGACCAAATATCACATATTAGCAGCGACAGTGATGATGGCTACGATCCAGGTACAAATGACCCTGAACTTTTCTCTCAATCAGATTTGAACGATTTGGTACGAGATCTGGGCCTCCCAAAGGACACAGTGGAAGTTTTAGGGTCTAGACTTAAAGAAAGACATTTGTTAAACTCCGGTGTTTCATTTTCGTGGTACCGATTTAGAGAAAAGGAATTTGTCCCTTTTTTACGCAAGAGGAGGACCTAGTTTTCTGCAACAATGTACCCGCAATTATCGAAATGTTGTAAATTATGTAAGAACCAGAGGAATGGAGAGTTTTTATCGATTGGTCTAAAAGGAGTTTGAAAGCTGTACTTCTTCACAATGGTAACCGATATGCTTCTGTGCCTGTTGGACACTCAGTCCATTTGAAAGAATGCTACGAAAATCTTGAGTTTATTCTTAATAAGCTCAGCTATTCTGACCATAAATGGACCATTTGTGGTGATTTGAAAGTTATTTCTATGTTACTAGGTCAACAAAGTGGTTACACAAAGTTTCCATGTTTCCTCTGGGAATGGGATAGCCGTGACAGGAAACAACACTACGTAAAGCAGGCGTGGCCAATCAGGAAGGATCTTATTCCTGGAGTTAAAAATGTTGAAAGACAAAGTTTAGTAGATCCTAAGAAGATCTTGTTTGCACCACTTCATATAAAATTGGGCCTAATGAAACAGTTTGTGAAAGCATTAGACAAAGAAGGAGAGTGTTTCAAGTATCTTTGTGAACTGTGTTTTGGTCTATCGGATGTTTAGCTGAAAGAGGGCATCTTTGTTTGGCCTGGCATAAGAAAACTTTTAAAAGATGAAACTTTTGTCACTAAAATGGAAATGAAAAACAAATGCCTGGAATTCATTTAAACTTGTTGTAACAGGCTTTCTTGGAAACAAAAAAGATCCAAACTACAAAGCTTTAGTTGCTGAATTGTTACAAAACTACAAAATATTGGGCTGCAACATGAGTGTCTAAGTCCATTCCCTCCACTCACATCTGGACTACTTTCCAGAAAATCTTGGGTCTGTAAGTGAGGAACAAGGAGAATGTTTCCATCAGGATATAAAAGAAATGGAGCGCAGATACCAAGGTCGTTGGAATGTCAACATGATGGTAGACTACTGTTGGATGTTAAAACGGGAAAATTCACAAGAAAACAGCCGAAAAACTACTAAAAGAAGCTTCGATGTGTAAAGAAAACGTTTTTACCAAGACTTATAATAGTATTTTCAACACATGTGTATCACTATTATTCTAATTTCAGCTATTTATATTTGTTTTCCTTTCTTTTAGTTTATGTTAAAATAATAAAAACAAATCCAAAATTTTCGTTTCTTGTACTTTTTTCAAATATTTTACCTTTATTTTGTAAGCAAGCCTTACGTGATAGAAAAAACCCATGCCATTTTTGAAATCAGCGCAAATAACTAAATAAAGATCAGTTAATAAAATCAAAGCAATTTTAAAAAAATTTTTTTTTTGCACACCTGTGTAATTGGTACTCACATATTAGCACTGCGACCATTTCCACCCGAACATAAACCACCGTGATATTTTATTAAAAAAAAACATTCTCATCTATGCTCGAACACACTGCTCTTGTTTATAATTTGCCTCATTTTCTGTTCGTTATTCGTGAATTCTAAGAGGACAAATTGTCAAAGTCATAGAAAACAGCACACGAAAATGGAAAACAAGCAGTTGGCGCTATTACTTCTCCATGGCCAAAAATTCGTGTTAAAATAGGATTTTGCCAATATAAATTTTAAAAGAATGAAACATTTGGTCTTCGGAAAGATTTAATGGAATGCGCAGTCTAATGACTAAAAACTCCATGTTGGAGTACAGCAAGAAATTCATTCAAAATAAAAAAAAAAAGATTGACGCCAAAATTTACTTACGTATTATCGGATAAATCACCAACTCTATTAATGGCTCGCCAGATTTGTAAGCCCGATTTCCGATGTATCGTATCCACTGAATTGGCGACTAGGTGCTTTGTTTCATATAATGTCGCCAATAGGTTGTGATAATACATAAGAACCGCGAAAATACCTTTAACTACAATATGAACCAGATGTTCAATTTACGCAGGACAGAAAGAGAACTGATAAAAAGACATTGCAATGGTGTGGTTTTAAAGCCTGTGGTTGTGAGTGGTTAGTGCATCGCGCTTTCACGCCCCCGGTCCGAGGTTCAAACTCCGGGCTGGGCAAGGTTGACTCAGCCTTTCATCCCTTCAGTGGGTCGATAAAATGAGAACCAAGCTTGCTTGGAATTTTAACACTGGGGGTTTCACATCAGACTGACCACCTGAACGGAACATCTGCTCATGCACCTCAGGGTCCTCGATCGCGTATACTAAGTTGGACACAGTAGTCCTTGGCTCGCATGGGCTGTCGCGCCACTGAGTTAAGTTATTGGTGTGGTGTGGAGTAGGATTTCTTACATCCGTATTTGAATGCAATAATATCAATACTACTGCCAGATTTTACAAAAAGCCGTATCTACTTTGTTACCTGAAGGGAGTGCAAGACCTCTGAAACTTCACTCTAGAAATCGAGCGATATAGTTCAGATAGTCCTGTTCCAGAGCAGGGTACTTTTATATGTAATATTGTACAAGAATTGACGTCATCCAAGTCCGTACCATTTGAAATATTAGCAGAACTACAGTTACTCTTCACCATTCACCAGGATCATCACCATCGTTTTTAATTGGACACATTGGGATCCCGTTCTACTGTCCACCTTGGTGCACATTTCATTATTGCCTAGTTGCCACGTTTTTACTGGCTTCACCCCCACTCTAAAGTAATGCAAATATTTTCACGCAGAACAAGCTAAAAGAATATGCAGAAAAATTATTCACATGTCTTTCCGGTGGAGAAATGGACATTTAACGCCAAAGGATTTTTTTTTGTCGCCAACAAGGAGGGTTGATAAACCCGATTTCACCGGATGCTCGCAACAGCGTTGTCTTCTTCTGACACTTGTCACGTCAAAGCGCATGTGGTAAGGTGAGGAAAGTCTTCGCAGTCTGTACTGAATTCTTTAATAATCAGAAAATTACAGACTTTCCAAGCAAGATTTGGACTGCGACTGCATTTCTGTGCTGGACATTAAAAAATCAGGCAACCTTCTGCAATGTATTCAGATGCCGGAACATTATCGAGAATCACGAATCTTACGGACTGTTTCGGCGTACGTTTCCTATAAACAAATTAAAAAAGAAATATTTTCCAAACATCAGGTCTTTTGAAGGAAATGTATTTTGAAATATTTTTTAACCACGGCGTTGCCATTTTAAACTGAACCTTCATCTTGGAGAAAAATGGATTAATCACTTTAAAATTTCTCTTGAAATATATGTCCTACACATGTCGCCGTCGAGAAAAACTGCTTTCGCATTGAATGTTTTAATATTCCTTTAATTCTCTGTACTCAAAGGAACACTTTAATAATCAGTTCTTTTTTCATTTATTTCCTAGTCTTGTTTAGACGACGAAACCGACACCTGAGTGGGCCCGTTACTTCCTTATCCATAACGCTTACACCATGTAGCTTCAAGGTTTTGAAAGATGGTTAAATTACGTGAGCCCCCATCCCGAGGCACGAATGTCTGAGTTGTAATCTACAGTGCCCTCGGAGTGTTACCCCTCCGTTCGATTCTCGTTCAAAACCTAGTTTTCGAGAATAAAAAAGTCTTCTGACGTATACTCTCTCGTTTGGAAGTGATGCATTGGAGTTCTAACAAACATCCTATTTCTCCACAAAAAAGTTTCAGATTCCTATTTACTCGACAGCATAAATTAAGCATTAAGGTGTGGTTCTGAAAACTGGTTTCCTGAAAATATTACGTGATCCTGAAATATGAGTCGGTTTAAAATCCCACGCCTTATGAAGGATTGCTATGATGTGAATATTTTGGGCCCCATCGAGCAATATAACGCATGAAAGTCTTAATCCTAGTTTTTATTAAATCTCGAAAAAGAGCCAAAATTGGTTCTGCTGAATAAAAAATTCAATATTTGGATGTAAAATCAAACGAACTGTGTGCAATTATCTCTTGAAAAATCAGTTACATTTCAATTTCCAAAACTAATATTATATGCATTGGTCTGTGCCGGAAAAAAATAACCCTCTGCTCATTTCAAATAATTTAGCATTACATTATAGGCACTTCAACTTTCACTTCTGATTGCTTCATCCTGATTGGTTGAAATTCCTAGAATAGATTGTGTTTGAAGGAAAATCTTTCTTTTAATGTGAGATTTCACTGCGACTGAACTTGCTATAAAACTGCTCTGTGCCATTTGACAAAAAGCGACCTTGTTTTCTATATTTGGTGACTTGAAATCTATTGTATTTCGTAGTTTCTCTCTTGTTTCTTCATTTTATATATTAATATTATTGAATAACTTTATTGTTTTGTTTACTTTTCAACCTAGCTGTACCGTTAGGCTTAACTCTTAATGTTTTTCTTTTGGCTACTTTCTTTTTGATCATTTGGCGATACAATGCCAGATTTTAATGCTTTTTATGAGTCTTTCTTTTCAGATCGCCGCCAAGAACAGGAGCCCATGGACTGGGAGGACGTCCCTTTCCTCTCCAGGTAAGTGCACCTTTTGTTCCTACCCGTCCCCCACGGAAGATGAGGTCCCTCATCTCCGTTCAGGTAAGTGAACCCCCTTCTCTTTCAGCCAACCGCTTCCCCAACATGAGGGCTCTCGTTCCGAAGGTAAGGACGCCACAGGCGCCCAAGGTGTCTGTGATGTCTTTTGTTTTTAATGTAGTTTCTCCTATTACTTCCTATTTTGCTTCTTTCTTCATTTAAGGTTTTTTACTTCTATTTAAATTGCAATTTTACAGATTTAGAGAAAATCGCTTTTGCGAGGACTTACTTATGGCAAAGAATTCTGATGTAATTAAATTTCAAAATAGATAACCTATAAAAAATATGCAGTCGATAGCAAAATAATCTGATACCTTAGCTGTTTTTGTCCCTTATTTTAGACTCTAAAATGTTCAACGGATATTTATATTTCACTAGCAGCAAAAGATTCTCCATGACATGATTTTTGTGATAACTATTTGATTAATGTTTCTGTACTTGTGTATTATCGCAACCTATTGGCGACATTACATGAAATTAAGCAGATGAATGCCAATTCAGCACGTACGACACAAACGGAATTGCCAACTTGGCAAGTTATTAATAGAGTTGGCAATAGTTGCGATAACACGCAAGTACCCTTTTTTCATACGTTTTGACAAATATTTCTAATAAACTTTCTTTTTCAGAATTATTTAGTGTAACATTTTCCAGGTATTATGTTTGATAGAGCTTACTATGTTAGTATAGTAGTAATTTTTTGATTGATTTTTATTTTATATAATTATTAAGGCATTTTATTTTGAATATATTTTTTTTAGCTTAATAGTTCATTGTAACGCTGATTTTTTTTCAGAGGATCGTCGACGTTTCGTGTCAACATTGGATGTTACCAATGCTTTTCGTTCCACGAATAACGTTTATTTTCTTACAGGTTATTCTATAGTCGTGAGGGGGTGTTTCCTTTCACTCCCGGGGCTGCCCTGAGGGTTTGCTGGAGAGGGCAGCCTCGAGGGACCACAGTAGCCGACCTCCACGTGGTGTCCCTCGGGCAACGCTGTGCATCGAACAGATGACAGCGGCTGACGGGCTACTAAGTAAAGATAAGCTATTGTGCAGTTATAACTTTACAGAACAGTGGTAATACTATCTACCAGTGGCGAATTAGTGCGCGAAAAATTCTCCGAAATTTCACCTATGCGTTTTCTTTCTTCTACCATTGTATTTTAGGTTCAAAACGAACGAAAATTCGTCAAACAATTCATGCGAGGTGCATGTAATAGATTACTACAAGGAGAAAAACTTTGGTAAACAGATTGGTCGATTTTTTTTCAATAATGGCTCAGTTACAGCGGACATCTTTAAAAAAATCGATCTAGTATATGATACTTATCGCATGGTACTCCATTAAAATATCGCCAGATTTGGCGCACGATTCACTACCTTTTCTCTATAGGACTTGTACCAACGTATTAACAGTAATTGGCCAATTTGGCGATAGTTAAATATTGTAACTAAAAAAAGTATCCGACCACCTCTTTGAATATGGGGATTTCCAAAATATTTATAAAAAAACAATAAATAACCTTAGTGATATAAATTCTTTTTCTCAGGTATTTAACAACTCTTTATATTTGTATGCTTTTTAAATTCAAAATAAGGTCAATAATGGAAAAAATTTCCTTAGCTTTCATTTTGAATTCTTTTTTGTGCGTCTTTTTCTTGACCATTAAATATTTATCCATTTCTATAAATTCTCGGTTGACATTCTTTAATGTGTTCTGCAATTCGTTTCTGCATGGTTAATTAATTTCTAAAGGTTTCATGGTGTAAACTCTGCCCTTTATTACGAAATTATGAATAACACAGGTCTGCGCTGAAAAAATTGATGTATATTTAACTGGAGGGTTTAACTATATTTTTTGTGCTGATTACGGGAAAAATAGTGAAAAAATTCCATCACCCTTAGATAAGTCACAAATTTCATCTGAAATTTTCTTATTTTCAGGGGTTTCGGGTCCAGTATGCGTACGTTTTTTCAACATTATAATTGGTGAATTTAGTCTGAATTATGGATATTTTATGGTGAATAGGTTACTAAACAATGTAAGTTATTTACAAACACAGTTTTATTCTATTTATTTGCTATGACAATGAATCTAAATTCGGAATACCAGTTCCTACTGGAACGAGATATGTCTCATTCTGTCTGCCCCCTTTCCAATACTACTGGCTTCTAGGCGTCGTGCGCCGTGACCTTGGTTGCAGTCAGCGTGGAGCTAGCCACTGTAGTGTAAACATCAAACAGTTTTGTGCTACGGTATTTAAAAGAAATGGCTTCTAGAGGATGTGTTAACTCTCCTAACTGTTTCTGTTATATTTGTGGGACTTATTCCGTCAAGAAGCAACAAAGGAACCTATCTAATTTTGTTCAGAAAGTGTATTTTGCATAATTTGGTATTAAATTAGGGGACCAAGATCTTGGGCGTCCCATGTAGTGTGTTCTGTGTGTGTTGAAAAACTGAGACAATGGTTTAAAGGTAAGAAGAAATCATTTCGTTCATTCAGTACCCATGATTTCGAGAGAGCCTAAAAATCACAGTGATGACTGTTATATTTGTTCTTGTTCAGTGCAAGGTTTCAATTTAAAAAAACAAGAAGGACATTTCATACCCAACCATCATACGTTCGGCTATTCGCCCTGTACCTCATGGACCTGACTTGCCAATTCCTTCACCTCCGGATACCTTGGACATTATTTTAGACGATTTGGACCAAATATCACATATTAGCAGCGACAGTGATGATGGCTACGATCCAGGTACAAATGACCCTGAACTTTTCTCTCAATCAGATTTGAACGATTTGGTACGAGATCTGGGCCTCCCAAAGGACACAGTGGAAGTTTTAGGGTCTAGACTTAAAGAAAGACATTTGTTAAACTCCGGTGTTTCATTTTCGTGGTAACGATTTAGAGAAAAGGAATTTGTCCCTTTTTTACGCAAGAGGGGGACCTAGATTCTGCAACAATGTACCCGCAATTATCGAAATGTTGCAAATTATGTATGAACCAGAGGAATGCAGAGTTTTTATCGATTGGTCAAAAAGGAGTTTGAAAGCTGTACTTCTTCACAATGGTAACCGATATGCTTCTGTGCCTGTTGGACACTCAGTCCATTTGAAAGAATGCTACGAAAATCTTGAGTTTATTCTTAATAAGCTCAGCTATTCTGACCATAAATGGACCATTTGTGGTGATTTGAAAGTTATTTCTATGTTACTAGGTCAACAAAGTGGTTACACAAAGTTTCCATGTTTCCTCTGGGAATGGGATAGCCGTGACAGGAAACAACACTACGTAAAGCAGGCGTGGCCAATCAGGAAGGATCTTATTCCTGGAGTTAAAAATGTTGAAAGACAAAGTTTATAACTGCAATTTTTACCACCATGCTAGCCAAAATTGCAGCATGAAAACGCGCTGTCTTAAATGTGGCGGTGGCCACAGGACCGGCCAGTGCGAGATTAAAGAAAAATAGTTAACCCGACGTGCATAAATTGCAACGCTCAAGGCCACATGGCCTCGTCTACTGAATGTCCCCTCTTCCCTAAGCCGAGAAAGGGTAAGGGTCAATCGCAAAAAGAAAATAAAAAACGGAACGATAACACCCAGGAAAATTCCGCTTTTATTACCCCCGACTTGAGCTTCGCTCAAGTTACTTCTAGACAAAATTCTCAACAGAGGGCAGCACGAGGAAGTGACTCCTCGACGTCCAACTCAGAAAATAAAAACAAAAATAAGAGTTTTAACTCGGAAACTCTTAACCATATCAACTGCCAGGGCGGAGATTTCTCCTTCCTCGAGGCAATATTTGAAATGAAAAAGATCTTTGATCTTATTCCTAACCTTATCTCGGAGATGAAAAAATCTTCAAAATGCACCGACCCCACAGACAAACTTCAATGTCTGCTTAAAGGTATCTGTACCTCAATCGCCTCAATAGATCTTAATGTCTAATTCTTTTTTCGGCCTTTCAATATTCTCCTGGAACGCTGACGGAGTGAGATCGCGCATTGTTGAGATGCGCGATTTCATTGATAAGCACTCCCCTGATTTATTTTTGATACAAGAAATACATCTGAGACCAGAATACTCTTTCAATATTCCGAATTATATTTGTTACAGGAACGACAGGACCGGTCCAACCAGAGGTTGGGGCGGTACTGCGATCCTCATTAAAAGATCGATTCCCCATTTTAATGGTCCCACCCCTCCCCCCTTACAGGTGTAGAAGCAACTCTCGTTGCGCTCACCCCCTCAGATCAGGAACCTTTCTTGGTTGCCTCTATCTATGCCCCACCAGGTCCAAATTACAGAAACTTGGGAGCCGACCTCGACGGTATTTTCAATATTTTTAAATCGGCATTTTTAGCCGGTGATTACAATGCTAAGCACACCTCCTGGGGCTGTAATTACAGCGACCCCAGAGGTAATTATCTACTAAGATATATAACTAATAATAACTTAGATCTAATTGCTCCCCACCCCCCAACTAGATATGAAACGGACTCCGCTTCCACTCTAGACTATGCACTGATTAAAAATTTAATTTGGCCCTGTACTGCAGATTCCATTCCGGAACTCAGTTCTGACCATAATCCGGTCAGATTTCACTTTCCAAGAACTTCCAATTTTGCTATCCCCCCTCCCCAATTAAATACTACCTGGAGTATCTTCACTAAAATACTCGCAAATCCTGATAACTTTTTTCTCCTGACTGCAAATTCTACCCACGAGATCGACTCCCAAGTCAGCAACCTCACTGATGAGATCCTAAATGCGCACGCAAGTGCCTCTCGTCCTTTCTACCACACGGAACAACCGTATGTGCAGGGTGAGCTAAAAGAGCTATTCAAGGAACGAAACAAAACCAGGACAGCCTGGCAACATACAAGACACCCACAACATAAAACAGAATTCAACAGATTACAAAATGCTATTAAAAGGAAAATTTATCATTACAGACAACAGGCATGGGAGGATAATCTTTCTACCCTGAATGCTGAGGACAATTCCCTTTGGGGAATTGCGAAAGCTTTCAGGAAGAAAACCTCTCCGATTTCCGCCCTTAATGGCCCCACTGGTATTGCTCTCAGCGATACAAACAAAACTGAAGTAATTGCTCATTCGCTTGAGAAGCAATTTCACCTTAATGACATTCATAACCCACGCAAAGACGAGATCATCACCAGCGTTGTTGATGCATACATTGACTCGAATATTAACAATACTGATATCATCCCCCCACTCTCCCATCTGAAATTATTCAGATGATTAAAAAGATTAAAATCAAAAAGTGTCCGGGGAGAGATGGGATCACTAACAAAATGCTTAAAAAATTACCGCGCCTCACTATTTTCAAGATTACTAACATCATTAATAATATGTTAACTTTAAGATACTTTCCTATGTCTTGGAAGACTACGGTTGTTATTCCGATCCTAAAACCAGATAAAAATTCGGCTTTGGCCGAATCCTACAGACCAATAAGTCTACTTCCTGTCCTTAGTAAACTGGCTGAAAAAGTGATTTTAGACAGACTCAACGACCATCTCGAAAGAGAAAATATCCTGATTCCGGAGCAGCACGGGTTCCGACCTCGTCTCTCCACCTCACATCAACTTCTCAGAGTCGTTGAATTTATTAAGGAAGGAAACAACAAAGATGAATGCACGGCCGCGGTCTTCCTTGATATTCAAAAAGCCTTTGATAGAGTATGGCATACTGGCCTACTCTTTAAATTAATCACCTATAAAATCCCGCCCCCTCTTATTTATCTGTTAAATTCCTATATCTCTGATCGCTCCTTCACTGTAAAAACTAATCGTACCTTCTCGCAACTTAAAAAGATTAACGCTGGGGTGGCCCAAGGGTCAATTCTGGCACCAACTCTCTTTAACCTCTACGTTAATGATATTATTAAACATTCTAATACCATAATATGCCTGTATGCAGATGATACAGCCATACTCAGCAGACACAGAAAGCGCTCGACACACTAGTCGAAAATATCAATGAACACCTAGCTCACCTGGAGACCTGGTTTTCCGTGTGGAAGATTGCTTTAAACTCTTCCAAAACGGAAGCGGTTTTCTTTTCAAAAAGGAAACCACCCCTGAAATTACTCTACAAAATCAAAGAATACCCTGGTCTCAACACACCAAGTATCTTGGTGTAATCCTTGATAAAAACCTCACTTTCCGACAACACATAACATATATTAGAGATAAATTTAAAAATACTATGCGTAAACTTTACTCCCTTATCTGCAGAAAGTCTAAATTGAATAGACATAACAAACTGCTTATCTATACTCTGATCATGAAACCATTACTTACCTATGCCTCCCCTGTATGGGGACATGCAGCAAAAACTAATATAAATTTACTTGAAACTGCTCAAAATTTAATAATAAGACAAATTTGCAATGCTCATTGGTATATGCGAAATAAAGATCTAAGAATAGCTTGCAATATACCAACTATTCGACAGACCATACGAAAACTTGCTATCAACTTTTTCAATAATATAGACGACTCAGATAATGCTTCTATTAATGAAATCTCCCCCTACTTCTCCCACTTTTCTGTAAAAAAGACCAAGAGACATCTTGGTCAATCAAGATTTCAATTAATTTATTTACTTTATTTATTTTTCCCCAAGATCACTTTCCCGCCTTTTCTGATAGTCAGTTTTTGCTGCACTCGGATTGACTAGGATAACACTGCCCATTTTTCTCGCATTTTTCAATGATTTTTTCACTGTTTTTAAAGTTAAATTTTTAATAGTTATTTTAATCTCACATCCAAGTAGCTTAAATTTTTAAAATCTATGGAACTTTCTCATTATTAAACTGATTTATTCCTAAAACTGGGCAATGGTAGAACTTGTCAAAGGCATCTCAAAATTACCTGATAGGAGGTTAGAGGCCGACAGGCCTAGGCACTCCATCCAGTTCATCAACGATCAAAGACAAAGTTTAGTAGATCCTAAGAAGATCTTGTTTGCACCACTTCATATAAAATTGGGCCTAATGAAACAGTTTGTGAAAGCATTAGACAAAGAAGGAGAGTGTTTCAAGTATCTTTGTGAACTGTGTTTTGGTCTATCGGATGTTTAGCTGAAAGAGGGCATCTTTGTTTGGCCTGGCATAAGAAAACTTTTAAAAGATGAAACATTTGTCACTAAAATGAAAATGAAAAACAAATACCTGGAATTCATTTAAACTTGTTGTAACAGGCTTTCTTGGAAACAAAAAAGATCCAAACTACAAAGCTTTAGTTGCTGAATTGTTACAAAACTACAAAATATTGGGCTGCAACATGAGTGTCTAAGTCCATTCCCTCCACTCACATCTGGACTACTTTCCAGAAAGTCTTGGGTCTGTAAGTGAGGAACAAGGAGAATGTTTCCATCAGGATATAAAAGAAATGGAGCGCAGATACCAAGGTCGTTGGAATGTCAACATGATGGTAGACTACTGTTGGATGTTAAAACGGGAAAATTCGCAAGAAAACAGCCGAAAAACTACTAAAAGAAGCTTCGATGTGCAAAGAAAACGTTTTTACCAAGACTTATAATAGTATTTTCAACACATGTGTATCACTATTATTCAAATTTCAGCTATTTATATTTGTTTTCCTTTCTTTTAGTTTATGTTAAAATAATAAAAACAATTCCAAAACTTTCGTTTTTTGTACTTTTTTCAAATATTTTACCTTTATTTTGTAAGCAAGCCTTACGTGATAGAAAAAAACCCATGCCATTTTTGAAATCAGCGCAAATAACTAAATAAAGATCAGTTAATAAAATCAAAACTATTTTAAAAAAAGTTTTTTTTTTGCAGACCTGTGTAATTGGTACTCACATATTAGCACTGCGACCATTTCACCCGAACATAAACCACCGTGATATTTTATTAAAAAAAAACATTCTCATCTATGCTCGAACACACTGCTCTTGTTTATAATTTGCCTCATTTTCTGTTCGTTATTCGTGAAGAGAGCCCTAAGAGGACAAATTGTCAAAGTCATAGAAAACAGCACACGAAAATGGAAAAACAAGCAGTTGGCGCTATTACTTCTCCATGGCCAAAAATTCGTGTTAAAATAGGATTTTGCCAATATAAATTTTAAAAGAATGAAACATTTGGTCTTCGGAAAGATTTAATGGAATGCGCAGTCTAATGACTAAAAAACTCCATGTTGGAGTACAGCAAGAAATTCATTCAAAATAAAAAAAAGGAAGATTGACGCCAAAATTTACTTACGTATTATCGCATTAATCACCAACTCTATTAATGGCTCGCCAGATTTGTAAGCCCGATTTCCGATGTATCGTATCCACTGAATTGGCGACTAGGTGCTTTGTTTCATATAATGTCGCCAATAGGTTGTGATAATACATAAGAACCGAAAATACCTTTAACTACAATATGAACCAAATGTGCAATTTACGCAGGACAGAGAGAACTGATATAAAGACATTGCAATGGTGTGGTTATAAAGCCTGTGGTTGTGATTGGTTAGTGCATCGCGCTTTCACGCCTCCGGTCCGAGGTTCAAATTCCGGGCTGGGCAAGGTTGACTCAGCCTTTCATCCCTTCAGTGGATCGATAAAATGAGAACCAAGCTTGCTTGGAATTTTAACACTGGGGGTTTCACATCAGACTGACCACCTGAACGGAACATCTGCTCATGCACCTCAGGGCCCTCGATCACGTATACTAAGTTGGACACAGAAGTCCTTGGCTCGCATGGGCTGTCGCGCCACTGAGTTAAGTTATTGGTGTGGTGTGGAGTAGGATTTCTTACATCCGTATTTGAATGCAATAATATCAATACTACTGCCAGATTTTACAAAAAGCCGCATCTACTTTGTTACCTGAAGGGAGTGCAAGACCTCTGAAACTTCACTCTAGAAATCGAGCGATATAGTTCAGATAGTCCTGTTCCAGAGCAGGGTACTTATATATGTAATATTGTACAAGAATTGACGTCATCCAAGTCCGTACCATTTGAAATTTTAGCAGAACTACAGTTACACTTCATCATTCACCAGGATCATCACCATCGTTTTTAATTGGACACATTGGGATTCCGTTCTACTGTCCACCTTGGAGCACATTTCATTATTGCCTAGTTGCCACGTTTTTACTGGCTTCACCCCCACTCTAAAGTAATGCAAATATTTTCACGCAGAACAAGCTAAAAGAATATGCAGAAAAATTATTCACATGTCTTTCCGGTGGAGAAATGGACATTTAACGCCAAAGGTTTTTTTTTGTCACCAACAAGGAGGGTTGATAAACCCGATTTCACCGGATGCTCGCAACAGCGTTGTCTTCTTCTGACACTTGTCACGTCAAAGCGCATGTGGTAAGGTGAGGATAAGTCTTCGAAGTCTGTACTGAATTCTTTAATAATCAGAAAATTACAGACTTTCCAAGCAAGATTTGGACTGCGACTGCATTTCTGTGCTGGACATTAAAATCAGGTAATCTTCTGCAATGTACTCAGATGCCGGAACATTATCGAGAATCACGAATCTTACGGACTGTTTTGACGTACGTTTCCTGTAAACAAATTGAAAAAGAAATATTTTCCAAACATCAGGTCTTTTGAAGGAAATGTATTTTGAAATATTTTTTAACCACGGCGTTGCCATTTTAAACTGAACCTTCATCTTGGAGAAAAATGGATTAATCACTTTAAAATTTCTCTTGAAATATATGTCCTACACATGTCGCCGTCGAGAAAAACTGCTTTCGCATTGAATGTTTTAATATTCCTTTAATTCTCTGTACTCAAAGGAACACTTTAATAATCAGTTCTTTTTTCATTTATTTCCTAGTCTTGTTTAGACGACGAAACCGACACCTGAGTGGGCCCGTTACTTCCTTATCCATAACGCTTACACCATGTAGCTTCAAGGTTTTGAAAGATGGTTAAATTACGTGAGCCCCCATCCCGAGGCACGAATGTCTGAGTTGTAATCTACAGTGCCCTCGGAGTGTTACCCCTCCGTTCGATTCTCGTTCAAAACCTAGTTTTCGAGAATAAAAAAGTCTTCTGACGTATACTCTCTCGTTTGGAAGTGATGCATTGGAGTTCTAACAAACATCCTATTTCTCCACAAAAAAGTTTCAGATTCCTATTTACTCGACAGCATAAATTAAGCATTAAGGTGTGGTTCTGAAAACTGGTTTCCTGAAAATATTACGTGATCCTGAAATATGAGTCGGTTTAAAATCCCACGCCTTATGAAGGATTGCTATGATGTGAATATTTTGGGCCCCATCGAGCAATATAACGCATGAAAGTCTTAATCCTAGTTTTTATTAAATCTCGAAAAAGAGCCAAAATTGGTTCTGCTGAATAAAAAATTCAATATTTGGATGTAAAATCAAACGAACTGTGTGCAATTATCTCTTGAAAAATCAGTTACATTTCAATTTCCAAAACTAATATCATATGCATTGGTCTGTGCCGGAAAAAAATAACCCTCTGCTCATTTCAAATAATTTAGCATTACATTATAGGCACTTCAACTTTCACTTCTGATTGCTTCATCCTGATTGGTTGAAATTCCTAGAATAGATTGTGTTTGAAGGAAAATCTTTCTTTTAATGTGAGATTTCACTGCGACTGAACTTGCTATAAAACTGCTCTGTGCCATTCGACAAAAAGCGACCTTGTTTTCTATATTTGGTGACTTGAAATCTATTGTATTTCGTAGTTTCTCTCTTGTTTCTTCATTTTATATATTAATCTTATTGAATAGCTTTATTGTTTTGTTTACTTTTCAACCTAGCTGTACCGTTAGGCTTAACTCTTAACGTTTTTCTTTTGGCTACTTTCTTTTTGCTCATTTGGCGATACAATGCCAGATTTTAATGCTTTTTATGAGTCTTTCTTTTCAGATCGCCGCCAATGAACAGGAGCCCATGGACTGGGAGGACGTCCCTTTCCTCCCTCAGGAAAGTGCACCTTTTGTTCCTTCCCGTCCCCCACGGAAGATGAGGTACTTCATCTTCGTTCAGGCAAGTGAACCCCCTTCTCTTTCAGCCAACAGCTTCCCTAACATGAGGGCTCTCGTTCCGAAGGTAAGGACGCCCCAGGCGCCCAAGGTGTCTGTGATGTCTTTTGTTTTTAATGTAGTTTCTCCTATTACTTCCTATTTTGCTTCTTTCTTCATGTAATGTTTTTTAGTTCTATTTAAATTGCAATTTTACAGATTTAGAGAAAATCCCTTTTGCGAGGACTTACTTATGGCAAAGAATTCTGATGTAATTAAATTTCAAAATAGATAACCTATAAAAAATATGCAGTCGATATCAAAATAATCTGATACCTTAGCTGTTTTTGTCCCTTATTTTAGACTCTAGAATGTTCAACGGATATTTATATTTCACTAGCAGCAAAAGATTCTCCATGGCATGTTTTTGTGATAACTATTTGATTAATGTTTCTGTACTTGTGTATTATCGCAACCTTTTGGCGACAATACATGAAATTAAGCAGATGGATGCCATTTCAGCACGTACGACACAAACGGAATTGTCAACTTGGAAAGTTATTAATAGAGTTGCAATAGTTGCGATAACACGCAAGTACCCTTTTTTTCATACGTTTTGACAAATATTTCTAATAAACTTTCTTTTTCAGAATTATTTAGTGTAACATTTTCCAGGTATTATGTTTGATAGAGCTTACTCTGTTAGTATAGTAGTAATTTTTCGATTGATTTTTATTTTATATAATTATTAAGGCATTTTATTTTGAATTTTTTTTTAGCTTAATAGTTCATTGTAATGCTGATTTTTTTTCAGAGGATCGTCGACGTTTCGTGTCAACATTGGATGTTACCAATGCTTTTCGTTCCACGAAAAACGTTTATTTTCTTACAGGTTATTCTATAGTCGTGAGGGGGTGTTTCCTTTCACTCCCGGCGCTGCCCTGAGAGTTTGCTGGAGAGGGCAGCCTCGAGGGACCACAGTAGCCGACCTCCACGTGGTGTCCCTCGGGCAACGCTGTGCATCGAACAGATGACAGCGGCTGCCGGACTACTAAGTAAAGATAAGCTATTGTGCAGTTATAACTTTACAGAACAGTGATAATTCTGTCTACCAGTGGCGAATTAGTGCGCGAAAAATTCTCTTAATTTTCACCTATGCGTTTTCTTTCTTCTACCATTGTATTTTAGGTTCAAAAGGAACGAAAATTCTTCAAACAATTCGTGCGAGGTGCATGTAATAGAATATTACAAGGAAGAAAACTTTGGTAAACAATTTGGTCGAATTTTTTTTCAATAATGGCTCAGTTATGGTGGAGAGCTTTAAAAAAATCGATCGAGCATTATATGTGATGTTCCTCCCCTTGGAAATACATCTCTAGAATCATCAGTGTGAGCTAGAAGTGTAGGATTAGCGAAAGAACTAAGATCAAACATTATCATAATAAGACTTTATTAAGATATTCAACTTAAACGTTTAACAAATTCAATAATAATAATTAATATGAGAGAATCTACAATGACGTAATACGCAACACACAATATATATATATTTATGTAATAAGACCTAATCCAATTCAGACGAATCTTAATAAGCGAACCACCTATTCCTCGATTATAATATTAAATAATCAATCCTACCTTATTATATCTCGTAGTAGTTCTCGTCTTTATCTGCAATGGGATGCAGCTGTACAGGTTCTTTCTAAACGAGCATCAATATATGTATCCACGTCACGCAGAACTTATTCAAACTTGAAACACGAATTGTAATATTCATCATCTGCCACAACGAACTTCAATTGTCTATCATTCCTTTACATTGCCATCGCGCTTACTGTAAGATCCGATATTTAAATTCCGTTTATTTGCATCTTTACTTCACATCTTATTTCTTGGATTTGGTTGGAAAAGAGTTGCCATTAATTCTGGCCCAAAGGACTTGTTAAAGAAAAGACGCGTAAGACGTCACAAAGATACTTATTGTATGATGCTCTATTAAAATATTGCCAGATTTGGCGCACGATTCACTATCTTTTCTCTTCATAACAAACCATAACTCAAAAAGTATTCATACAATAAGAAATATTTTAGTACATTCTCTAGAAGATAACATAAATAGCAGATTCTAAAAGTGTTATATAAATACATTCGTAACATTTTGAGTTATCAGACTCGCGATGATAGATTTTGAGTAATTTAAATGCCTATTTCTTGAAGATCAAAGACCCACTTCCGGTTTTTCTAACTTTATAAAATTGATTGTAACTTGGCGTCTAGGTAGCGTAGAAACAAAACAAAGTATGTTTAGTAAAGCCAAAATGTAGCTTTATTCAATAAAATAAAAAACAAAAGTATGTGTCTTGACTGAATTTGGTCATTTTCAACTTGTTCGGATACCTTAAATGCTGCTTCGAAGAAATTGCTGTAGAAATATTGTCTTAAACAGAATTCTTTAGACATGTTACGTTCTTTGACGTGGACGTCTAATGGCAAATATAGTTCGTTACAGCACTAGCATGGAAAAAACCAATGAAAAGCAATTTCCGAGAAATCTGTAACTTTCTTTGTGTGAAAATATTTGTACTGACGTTCTGAGACGAATTGACCAAGTGGTTAAGGCGATGAACTGCTAATCCATAGGGCTCTGCCTGAGTGGGTTCGAATCCCATCCTCATAGACTGTACTCTGCCCGAAGCTTTCGTGATGTGCCATTTTTTTTCGAACGTCATTTGAAGTCTCGGAAAAGGAGAGATGAAGCCGCCAACACCCAAATTTATGCTAAGGTAATACGGAAAGTAACTCTTATATATTTCTAGTCATACGTCCTTCTGAATCAATTTTTGAAGGATTCGCTCGAAATATATTGCATGTAGAAATAAATATTTTCTTCTAGAGTAGTGCAACTTGCATGAATTCGTCCGTACGTGTTTTCGAAATTAGTGTCGAAAGGGAAATTTTACAAACTACACCTGGGAAATTTTTCTTGAATACACACTGCAGTAATTGACAGTAGTAGACAAAATACTGAAAAAAAGGGCGAGAGTATAATTATAAGCAAAATTATTTAAAATGCATATAAGTATTATTATTTAAAATATTCAGAATGTGAATTTTTGGAATGATAACTTCTATCGGCACATTTTACTGGAGAGCGGCTTTAATGAACGTCACACTCGGGTATGTAGGACTCATTCGGATTTTTTCGCCTTTAGTCGGACATACAAATTTCCTTTCTAAAAAGGAAAGGAGGGACGTTCCCCCGCCACTCTAAAAACGCGGTAGTTTGTCCCCCCATCAATACGTCGTAAAGGTAAAGTTCCTAGCTTTGATCTAAGTGCCCCCCACACTGCCTCTTTCTACGGAAATAAATGCGGGATTCTTGCTAATCCTAGTTGAAGCATGAAAATAAAACATGTAATATTTTTAAAAATATACTTGGAGAGAAAGAGAGAGAAATCATACAATAAAATTAAACTTAAAATGTAGAAAAAGGACAAATTTGTATAGAACTAGTTAAATAGTATAATTATCATTAGCAATATTGCAGTGAATTTTAGACTAAAATTCTATTTTTGTAAGCGAATCGGAATAGCAATAAATTTATAGTTCTATTAATCACATTACTCAAATATATTTTGAGTCTAAAAACAACATTAAAACAATTAAAAATTTAAGATAACAAAATTAAGTATACAGGTATTAAGAAAAAGTTAGATTAAATAATTTAAGTACAAGAAAACAGAATACAATTAAGAAGATTTTCCTTGCAGCTGCACCGGATATATTTGTACAAAGCTGCCATACAATGACTAAAGAGTTAGTATAAGCCAGGGATTATGTGATATAAATCTTCTGATTAAATCCCTTTTTGAAGGTTTAGACCTAGATTCCTTTCTTTCCAATCAACTACCTGTCTTGCTATTCTTTTGCTTAAATTAATTCATGGATAGAATTGAATATTGTTAAATTACAACCAAAATTCACAAAGTCGTATCGGGTCTTCTGATCAAATTACCTATGATTTTAAGTGGAAATTTTAAAGTAGATTTTTCAAAAGACAAATCAAAACCTTTAGTTGATTTTTGAAAATCAAAATTCAATTTAATTACGTCAAATGATCCAAATGAAGCACGAGAAATTGCGGAACAACGCTTGGCGGAGTTTTTTTATAGGTATTTAAATAAAATTTTGAATCTAAAGGATTTATAACCTATTTCAGCTACCATAAACCTATTTTTTCCTTCTTAGAATACCATTAATTCATAAATATGATTGTATATTTTGCACAAAAAGTATTACTTTATGAGTACAGACACATGAATAAATAATTTTATTGAACAATACTGATATCCCCCTGTTTTTTATTCACCTAACTAATCCCTGAAATAACTTTACCAAATATGAAGTTTTCTTGTATCGTGTGGTAATCAGCACACATACTTTTTATTTCTCTTTTCCGTGGACTATTGCGGTTACTTCTATTACTCGCGTATTCAAAAAGCCTCAGAAAAGACACACGGAAAAAGTATCTCGAATGTTTCTCGTAGTGCTGCCATCTGTGGAGAACAGTTTTAACTTCGTAGTTTGTCACGGTCTATTTGTAGATCTGTGCCCTCCCTGTTTCGACTCCTGATTATTTGAAGGTACCTATGATTGGAACCGCTGTCATCGCCGTGATCGTATAGTGGTTAGTACATTACGTTGTGGCCGCAATAACCTAGGTTCGAATCCTGGTCACGGCAAGGAAATCGTTTCACTTTTATTTCGGTGGTTTTATGCATGACCCACATGAGGAGCACCTAGGTTTTATCAAATCTGATAGGAGCCTAAATGAACACTTTTGTTGATTACGTATAATCACGTTCACAGATATTACTTAATTCTGTTTGCAAGAATCATCATTGAAAATATTTTTGCAGTTATATTTAGAAGTAGAAGACCATACGGAAAGTAATCCATTTCTAGTGATATATCCTTCTGAGTTAAATTTGGAGTGATTTGCTCGAAATATATCTTGTTGAAATAAATTTTTTCTTCTAGAATACTGCAACTTACATGAATTAGTATGTAAGTGTTTTCGCTATTAGTGTCGAAAGGAAAATTTTACGAACTACCTCTGGGAAATTTTTCTTGAATACACACTGCAGTAATTGACAGTAGAAGACAAAATACTGAAAAAAAGAGTGGGTGTATAATTATAAGTAAAATTATTCAAAACGCATATAAGGATTATTATTTAAAATATTCAGAATGTGATTCCGGTAAACTCCTAGGAGAGCCCCCACCCTTGGCGCCAAACCGGAAAAAGCGCCAAGCGAAAACGAAATGGCGCCAAGCAAACCCGACAACGGTGACAAGTAAATATAGCAGTATAAGATGGTTACGCAATGAAAATACATGTAAACAATACAGAAATTTAACATTTAAGATAAAAAATATAACAACAGCACTTACTTTCTTATTGTTGATCCTTCCCAAGTGGAGGGTCAAGTGTAACAACTGCTTTTAAAAAATTCTGGAAAGTCTCATCGCTGAGTGAGTGATCGCGAGAGCGCCGCCATAAATAATCAGCAAGATAATGGTCGAACATGCCTTCTGCATGGCTGGTGTGATTACGGAGAAAACGTTTTATTGCCGATTAACTTACTATTGGAAAACCACGAATTCTTTCTTATACTTCTGCAAACATGCGTATTCACACCTTTTTTTTCGACATCTCCATTCAAATCCATCAAAACAACACTCTTTCGTTCATTTAATCCCATTTGCTCATTACATTTAGGACATTCATAACTTGAAGCAATTAATCCTTCTTTCATACACCATTCAATCAATTCTTTTTGCCTCTAGCATTCAATAACGTAAAAAATTCTAACGTGTATTCACTTACAAGCGCAGCCATACTTTCAACCCGGTGCCCAACAACAAAATGAAATTTGAAAACGCGCCCACAAATGACGAAAATTCTAGAAAAAGTTAGGGTTGCCATATGTTGTATTTAAAAGCAAGGTTACCATGACGGCGCAATTATCGCCAACCAAAGTAATTCGCGCCAAGGGTGGGGGCTCTCCTAGGAGTGAACCGTGATTCCTCCCCCCTTTTCCTTGGTCTATTGCAGCTACTTTTATTACTAGCGTATGCAAAGAGCCTGAGAAAAGCAACACGGAAAAAGTATCTCGAAAGTTCTTTGTAGTGCTGCCATCTGTGAAGAAACGTTTTAACTTCGTAGTTTGTCACGGTCTACTTGTAGATTTGATGCCATTCCTGTTTCGACTTCTGATTATTTTAGGATACTCTTCATTGGATCTTCTGTCATCGCCGTGATCGTATAATAGTTAGTACAATGAGTTGTGGTCGCAATAATCCCGTCACGTCAAGATCAACTTTAGATTTTTGATTTTTATTTCGGTGGTTTTATGCATGACCTCTATCAGGAGCACCTAGGTTTTATCAAATCTCACAGAACTCTAGCTGAACACTGTACTTACTGGTTTATATTTGCGTTTTAATATTTCTTAATTCTGTTTTCAAGAATCATAATCGAAAATATTTTTGCAGTTATATTACGATGTAGAAGACCATATGGAAAGTAATCCATTTCTAGTGATATATCCTTCAGAATTAAATTTCGAGTGAGTTGCTCGAAATATATCACGTAGAAATAAATATTTTCTTCTAGAGTACTGCCAATTTCAGGAATTCGTACGTAAGTGTTTTCGCTATTAGTGTCGACAAGGAAATTTTACAAAGTACCTCTGGGAATTTTTTCTTGAATACACCATGCAGTAATTGACAAAGGAAAGGAAAACGCTGAAAAAAAACCCCAGGAGTATAATTTTAAGCAAAATTATTTAAAACGCATATAATCATTATTATTTAAAATATTGGGAATGTGATTTTTTCTCTTTTCCTTGGCCTATTGCAGCTACTTTTGATGACTCGCGTATTCAAAGAGCCGCCGAAAAGCCAAGCGGAAAAAGTATCTTGAAAGTTTCTCGTAGTGCTGCCATCTGTGGAGACAAATTTTAACTTCCTATCTAGTCACGGTTTTCTAGTAGATTTGATGCCATCCCTGTATCGACTCTTGATCAATTGAAGATACCCTTGAATGGAATGGCAGTTATCGCCGTAATCGTGTAGTGATTAGTACATTGCATTGATCTTGCAACAACATAGGTTCGAAGTTCGAATCTTAGTCAAGAGAAAGCTTTCGCGGTCTTCTTTTTCGGTGCTGTTATGCATGACCCCATCAGGAGCACATATGTTTTATCAAATATTATAACACTGAAACACATATTTGCAGATGTATGAACGCGTTTAGATATTTCTTAATTCTGTTTGCGCACATCTGTATTAAATATTTCGTAAAGATGCCTTTTGTGCCGAAATATTGACCACGCGAGGGCGCTGGTGTGCGCATCTGTATTAAAATTGTAAAGATCGTGATCGTAGGATTGTATCGTAAGATGTAAGCCGCATCGCGGCAATTCGTATCTAATTAAACATTATTATACCTAAATTATCTCATGGAATTATTGTGAACTGTCTAACTAATTCGCCCGGATACACACTCCTTTCGTTTCGATAGACATTGCTTCGTTTATAATTCGCTACATGGTGCATCGGCCGGGAAGGACATTCGCTGCGTGATGGGGGGTGAGTACTTTCGTTTTGTCTAACTTTGAATTCGGTATTTGTCTAGTTAAGCTTATTTCTCATCATTTCTGATTTTGGTTTATTCGTAACTGTCGGTATTTGGAAGGTTGCTCTGGTATAGTTTTGTTTATTTGTATGCATATTGTTAAGCTGAATTTTGTTTGAAAGTTGTACTAAGTTGCATTCAGAATTGGTGTTGTCATTTGTATATTTGTTTGCAATTATAGTGTTTTGGTTTAAAATGGATGCAGCAAATAAGGCTATATTAGAAAGAACGAAAAAGACTCGGTCTGTTTCGAGATCCCTCGTGACAAAACAAATTAATAAATTAGAATCCGAAATAAGCAATACAGCTGATAAAACAACAGTACATGAGATATATATGCAATTAATTTCTAAATTTGAAGAGCTGAGTACACTCGATAAGGAAATTGAGAATTTAATAGATATTGAGAGTCTAGAAGAAGAAATCGTAACTCGCGAAGAATATCGAGATAAATTTATAATTTGGAAAATCCGTGCTGAACGTTATGTAGAATCAGTTTCGAACACTGCTATTCAAAATTCGGTGGAAAATCAACCACAAAACATAACACTTCCTTTAAATAGTACAGTTAGTTCTGTTTTATCAAATCAACCGCGTTTACCTAAACTCACATTAGAATCTTTTTCGGGCAAGGATATCAGTAGTTTTCCCAGTTTTGGGCTAGATTTAAATCCGCAGTACATGAAAATTCGAGTTTAAATGATGTGGACAAATTTTCCTATTTGAAATCGGTTGTCACATCTGATGCAGAATTGGCTATACGAGGCTTAACTCTAACATCGGAAAATTATGCAAAAGCAATTAAAATTTTAGAAAATCGGTTCGGACGTAAAGAACTTATTGTTGACTTTCATATGAATCGCTTGTTAAATCTGACCCCTGTCCGTAAATCGTTTGATGTTATTGCGTTAAGAAATTTATATGATCAGTTAGAAATTAATATAAGGGGACTTGAATCTCTTGAAATCTCTCCCGATTCCTATAGTTGTCTCTTGTTTCCGATAATTATGAAAGCTATTCCCCCTGATTTAGCATTAGAATATAATAAAAACATAATGAAACACAATCACAAATCACTGATTTAATTGCATATTTGCGAAGCGAAGTAGAAAGTCGCGAACGCACAGAACTTTTAGTAAAACCGCATGACCTAGAATTGAAAAATAAAAATTCCTATTCCAATACTAAGTATTTCGAAAGAACGTCTCATAGCTATCCACAGTCAAATCGAAGGGTTCAAGGTCATTCTCGATTCCACCCATCTCATAAATCGTTCTTCCTCTGCAAACGAATTGCTGACGGCTGCATTTTCGAATTGCTTATTTTGTTTCGAGAATACTCATATGTCTGATTTGTGTGAGAATTTATGCGTTCAGAAAAAAAAAAGCTAAATTAATTAAAGAAGGGAGATGTTTCATTTGTTGCAACACTGGTTGTTATGTTAAAAAGTGCAAGAAAGAGGTTTGTTCGTATTGTAAAGGTCGACATGCACGTGCTATTTGTTTTAAGTTAGAAAAATCTAAGCAAAATTCGCATTTGGATTTGGAGGAAAAGAATGTTGACGTTAAAACTACGTCTTCAAATTCTGTTTTTCATAACAGAGATGGAGTTTTATTGCAATGTGTGAGGCCGAAATTATAGGTCGTTCTTCATCGGATAAGATATTTTGCCTTTTTGATAATGGAAGTGAGAAGTCGTTCATTAAAAAATGTGTCTCGGAGGTTGGGGTTGAAAATATTGGGTTCGGAAAGGCTAAATATTTTTTCGTTCGGTTGTAAAACTCCTAAAAACAAACTTGTAGTAAGGTCGAGGTTAGGCTAAGGAATATATTAAGCGGAGAAGAGACTGTGATTGAGGCATTGGAAATTGAGGAAATTTCAAAGGCAACACTTAGCCTACCTAATCCAGATGCGTGGGCAGAAATGGAGTCAAAAGGGTTTAGGCTAACATTCAGTTGTAATGAATCTTCTGAGAATTGTGAAATTTCATTGTTAATAGGTTCCGATTTTTATTGGTCTTTAACACATCGGATAAAAAAGATTAGATTCATCATTGGTTGCAGTCGAGACTAGGCTAGGATGGTCTCTTCAGGGAAGGTGTGATGAGCGGAGTGATTGTACTTCGGTACATTTGGTTCACAGTGAAGATGAATCGATTTCGACTGAGCTAAGGAGATTTTGGGAGATAGAAAGTTTAGGAATACTTGACAAGGGTTCGATGACTTTAGGTAATGGGGATGAAGAGATACTTAGTGAGTTTGATAAATCAGTTAATTTCGTAGATGGTCGATATCGTGTAAATTTGCCATGGAAACCAGGTATGAGAGAGGCTTTACAAAATAATAAAACTGTCGCACGTAAGCGTTTTGAGGGGTTGGTTCGTAGGTTTAAATGTGATCACGAGTTGTTCTGCGAGTATAAGGATGTAATTGATGACTATGTTAGGGAAGGTATTGTTGAGCGTACTTCTTGTGATTCTTTATTGGATAGTCAGGGATTTTACCTACCCCATCATGCAGTGATACGTAGCGACAAAACCACAAGTCATATTAGAATAGTATTTGATGGTTCAGCACATGAAGATGGACAGTCATCGTTAAACCAAAGTTTATATACGGGACCAAATTTGCATCCCAACATTTTAGAACTGCTTTTATGTTTTCGAAAAAGTCCTGTAGCATTTACAGCTGATGTAAAATCGGCTTTTCTTCAAATTGAATTAGATTTCCGTGATCGAGATTTTACACGTTTCTTCTGGACTGATAATTTGAATAAAGAGCCATACGTTTTGAATTTCACGAGAGTTCTTTTTGGACTTCGACCTAGCCCATACCTTCTCGCAGCAACTTTAAAACATCATTTTAAGAAGTACAGAGAGCAATATCCTCATACATTTGAGTTGCTAAATAGTTCCATTTATGTTGATGACCTCATTTGTGGTCAGAATGATGTTCCGGACGCTCTACGTACTACCTTGGAGTGCTTGCAAATATTCAGTGACGCAGGCATGTTATTGCGCAAATGGCGAAGTAATTCGAAACAACTTAATTTGTTATGGCAGCAAGAAGGTGTCAAAACGGAATCCTCTGAAACTAGTGCTATTGATCTTAGACCTCCAACGAAGGTTTTAGGACTTGCTTGGGATCCAGAAAATGATTTAATTTATTTCGATCCAAAGGATCTATTGAAGTTTATGTCACGTAGAGGAGAATCGAAAAGATTTATTCTGAGTGTGGTTGGTCGCATCTTCGACCCCATTGGAATTCTTGGCCCATTCGTTATCAAATTGAAATGTCTTCTTCAGGAACTTTGGACTCTAGGAGTAGAATGGGACTCTGAACTTCCCCCAAAGCTACGACACAAGTGGCAGCAGTGGAGTAGCGAAGCTGAGGGCTTGACTGAGATAAAGATACCACGGTTCTATTTAGGTAACATAGATCAAGAAATATTTAAGTGTGAAATACATTGTTTTTCAGACGCGAGTAAATCAGCTTATGGAACAATATTATACTTGCGGTTTTTGTTACTTGTAATAACGAAATCGAAACTAGTTTCATTTGTTCAAAAGGTCGTGTGGCACCTTTGAAATCATTGACGCTTCCTCGTCTTGAACTGACAGCAGCCTTATTGTCAGCTAGGTTGGCCAAACAGGTGTCATCTTGTCTCAAATTTGATGCTAATATATATTATTGGACCGATTCTCTCATTTCGTACTACTGGATACGCGGCGATTCTTCAGCGTTCAAACCATACATTAAAAATCGTGTTCAAGAGATACAATTGCTCTCTGATCCGATGCAGTGGGGACACTGTCCAGGAAAGGACAACCCTGCTGATCTCCTTTCGCGTGGTACATCTGCCGTCAAGTTAGCACAGAATGAGCTGTGGTGGCATGGCCCACCTTGGCTTAAACTAACACCCGATCATTGGCCAAATCGTCACCGAGATATTTTAGATTCAGAGCTCTGCTCGGAAGAATTAGAACATCGTTCTAGTGTGCATGTGGCAGTTACTCAACAGAGGGAAGCTCTTGTTGACATAAATCGATTCAGCAGCCTTAAGAAACTTTTGAAAACGACTGCTTGGGTTTTCCGATTCGTGAACAATGCTAGAAACATTTACAAATCGATGGACTTCTACATTACTGCAGATGAAATACAAAATGCTGAATATTTTTGGCTTAAATGTGTTCAATCCGAATTTTATTCAGCTGAGATATTAGCCTTAAAACAAAACGAACAACTTCGATCTAGCTCTGAAATAAAGAGTTTAGTGCCGTATTTGGATGAAAACAATTTATTACGACTTACTGGACGGTTGCTTGAAGCAGACTTATGCTTTGGTGAAAAGCATCCTGTTATTCTTCCTCGACGCTGTAAATTTACAGAATTACTTGTTATTAGGGAACATGAACGAATTGGTCATTGTGGCGTATCTGCAACTTTGACTCAACTTCGGAAAAAATATTGGGTACCTAAGGGTCGTCAGTTAGTAAAAACAATGATTCGAATCTGTCTCGTTTGTAAAAATACAGTGCCAAACCAGCTGACCAGTTAAGTGGTCAGTTGCCCCGAGATAGAATCACCCAATCTCCTCCTTTCCAAAGTGTAGGAATTGATTTTACAGGTGCAATACTTGTTAAGGACAATCAAGGGACTCGCAAGTCTTATGTTTCTTTGTTTACATGTGCAGTCACTCGTGCCGTACACTTAGAACTTGTGTCGGACATGTCCACAAAGTGTTTTTTTACTTGCTTTACGGAGATTCCTCGCTCGTAGAGGTAATTGCAAGGTAATATACTCCGATAATGCACGTACATTTAAAGCAGCTGAAAGGGAGCTAACATATTTTGCCAACATCTTGAAAGACAGTGAATTTCAAAGTTTTGTCGCAGATAAAGGTATTCACTGGAAGTTCATAGTTGAACGTGCGCCTTGGTGGGGTGGATTTTACGAACGTCTTGTTAAAACTATAAAGGATCCTTTACGTAAAATACTTGGCAGGGCACTTCTAACATTTGAAGAACTTTCAACGATACTTTCAGAAGTTGAAGTCATCGTTAATCATCGACCACTGACATACGTGGAGAATGATCCAGGAGAGCCGGAACCGCTAACACCGGCCCACTTCCTCGAGTTAGGTTATGGTGACTCTAAATATCCTATACATTTCATCGAACTGATCGACGCCACTACGGCAAAGGAGTCGTACAAGAAAAGAAAGACTTACCGAACTCTTCTTTTAAAACAACTTTGGAGACGCTGGAAAGAACAGTATTTGCTCCAGTTAAAAACAGCTAATCATTTTAAAACACCATCTGTTCATAAGAATTTAAAATTAAACGACGTAGTTCTTGTTGAAGGAAATGTAAAATCAAAATTATTGTGGGAACTTGGAATAATCAAAGAAATATTTATTGGAAGAGACGATAACGTTAGATCTTGTCTTGTAAAAACTTTTAAAGGTCTCTTCAAAAAACCCATTCAATTGCTGTACCCTTTAGAAATTGTATAATATACTTGTACTAATTTGTTTATATTTTTCAGATTAATGGTAGGAGATTACACATTATTAATTAATCTCTGTTAAATTTATTTTTGTGAAATCTTGAGGTATGTATCCTAGTATTTGTTCGTTTGTAAATTGAAGCTTTGTCATCTTTAAGTTTCATTATATTGTGTACTTTAATGTATATTTACTTTTTCTTTCTAATATGTATAATTTAGATTTGATTAGTAGTATTGTATCAGTATTTTCTTTGTAAGAATTGTATTTGAATAATTGTTTGTATTAATTGTGGTTCGATATTTACTGGGTGAACATTCTGTTCACCGGTGGGGTGTGTGCCGAAATATTGACCACGCGAGGGCGCTGGTGTGCGCACATCTGTATTAAAACTGTAAAGATCGTGAGTGTGTGTAACTTGTATCGTAGAATGTAAGCCGCATCGCGGCAATTCGTATCTAATTAAACATTATTATACCTAAATTATCTCATGGAATTATTGTGAACTGTCTAACTAATTCGCCCGGATACACACTCCTTTCGTTTCGATAGACATTGCTTCGTTTATAATTCGCTACACCTTTAGTTATTGCATTTTATTAATCAGGAAAAAATTTGAGTCAGCAGCCGAAAGTAAATCATCACTTTGCACTTTGGATGATTTGTGATGCGATTTCTTTTTAATTGCGCAAAATGTTTGAAAAAGTGCTGTTTTTAGAGTTATTGCTTCGTGCTTGTAAATGTTGTATGGAAGATATTGCTATAGAAATATTGTCTAGAACAGAATTCGTTTGACAAATGACGTTATTTTACGTGGACGTGTAATGGTAAACTTAGTTCGCCACTGCACTAGCATGGGAAAAAGCAGACGAAAATAAAAATTTCCCGAGAATTCAGTAATACGCTTTGTTTGTGGGAAAATATTTCTGCAGACATTACGGGACGAGGTGGCCGAGTGGTTAAGGCGATGGACTGCTAATCCATTGGGCTCTGCCCGCGTGGGCCCGAATCCCATCTTTGTCGAATATACTCTGCCTGATGCTTTTGTCTCGCCACTGGTCATTGGTGCGCCATTGTTTTTCGAACTTCACGTGAAGTGTCGGAATTGGAGAAATGAAGTCACCAACACACCCAAATTGATCCTACGACCATTCGGAAAGTATCTGAATTAAATTTCGAGTGAGTCGCTCGAAATATTGCATGTAAAAATAAACATTTTCTTCTAGAGTACTGCAAATTGCATGAATTCGTAAGTAGTGTCGAACAAGAATTTCTTCTTGAATACAAACTGCAGTGATTCACAATAAAAGACGCAATGCTGAAAAAAAACTAGAGTATATTTGTAAGTAAATTTATTTAACCCTTTATCGACTGACGGTACTTATAAGTACCACTCACTCTTTAAAATTACATAGAAAAACAATTTTTTTGAATTCTCTGACGATACTTAGCAGAAATATTCTTTTAAATCCACTCTTTCAAGATATATAGCAGCGTGGGTTCTATGATGAGTATTTTAGCGGGGAAGGCACATAATTTTATAGCAAAAGTCAAAAGTTGGGATTTCGGATTGCGAATATTGCCATTTTTGTTCCGAAAAAGTAGTTAATATCAAAAGATGTCTTATTTTTTATATGTTAAGGAAGACCTTAGAAAACGATTTGACTGTTTTTTTAAGCGAGCAGTGTACATAATTAATTTTACAGTTGATAATTGTAAGGTACTTATAAGTACCGACAGCACAATGGGTGTTGAAGCAAGAACTTAGTTTTTTTTCATCCATGTAGTTTATTACTGATATTTGTTGTGTTGAAGCGTCATCCCTATAGTGCAGGGATGGCGAACGAATGACACGCGTGCCATTGATGGCACCCGACACAATATTTCGGGCATGCCTCCGATCAAAACGGTTTGCATTTTAATTTAAAATAACAAAGTTTAATATGAATAATTACGAACAAACGCGAGTGATCGGTCGCAGTTTTCAGCGAGACTTTTTTAGTTTCAAGAATTATTATAAATGCTCAAGTTTTTTATGTACTCTGATGTGACTTCATTTAATAAAAGGAATTTGTCCCAATTCGATTAGTAGTAAATTGAAAAATTTAAAATGCACAACTGATTGATTTTTAGTCTACTTTGATATGGATTCAAAAATTTGTTGAAAAAAGGAGAAAGTTAGAATTGTGATTAAAACATAAATTTTAACAAGCAACAGTGGCGCACACAAAGGGGGTCCTGGGGGGTCCGGACCCCCTCAAAGCTATTGATTTTTTTCGCGATTGATTATAATTCTAAGTACACAGCACGTAAAATTTAATTAAGTATTTGTTATTAATGATTAATTTTATTAATTAATGCTAATTATTTATTCCATAATTAGTTTTTTACTGTGTTTTGTTCCCGAAAATCGACAAATTCAAAAGAGCATGATACAAGAATGGTGAACTTTCGACCCAGGACCCCCGCCTTGAAAAATTCCTGTGTGCGCCACTGACAAGCAATATAGGTAAAATCCTAGGAGAACCCACACCCTTGGCGACAAACTGAAAGCGCCAAGCCAGAACAAGATGGCGCCAAGCGAAACCGACAATGGCGGCAAGGGAATATAGCGGAATAAGGTGGATGCGTAATTAAAATATATGTCAACAATACAGAAATTAAACATTTAAGTAAAAATATAAAAACAGCACTTACTTTCTTACTGTTGATTTTTTCCGAGTGGAGGGTACAGCGTAACAACAGATTTTTAAAAAGTTTTACAGGTCTCATCGCTAAGTGAATGATCGTGTGAGCACCGCCATATTTATTCTGCGAGGTAATGGACGAACATACATTCGGCGTGGCTGGTACAATTTTGAAGAAAGCGTTTTATTGCCGACCATGTTATACATCATGCCGATCATTACATTTAGGACATTCATAACTCGAAGCAATCAATCCTTCCTCCATATACCATTCAATCAATTTTTTCTTACCTTTCGCATTCAACAAAGTAAAAAATTATAAAGTATATTCCCTCACATACGCAACCATACTTCCAGCCCGGAGCCCAACAACAAAATGAAACTCGAAATGCCCGCCCACAAAATATGAAAATTCCAGAAACAGTTAGGGTTACCCTATCTAGTGTATCAAAGTAGGGTTACAAAGATAGCGCAATTATCGCCAACCATAGTAATTCACGCCAAGGGTGTGGGCTCTCCTAGGAGTGAACTGCAATATAAGATGCTAGAAATGAAATTTTGGAAACATGGAATTGGATTCCAGATACATTTAGATGTTTGAAGAAACTGGCTCTTGCTATTTTAACCATATTGTCACCTACTTATGCCTGAAGTCATTGGTTTCAGAGATTAAAAAATAACATTAAAGACTCACTTAGAAACCGTTTAGCAGATGACTCCAATTCATCTTGCATTCGGCTATAAGTAACATCTTATAACCCTAATACAAGTAATTTGTCATCTCATCTGCAACAACTAATTCACACTAATGTTACTTTAATTTGAATTACACTTATAAATAAAACATTTACTACTATACAGTGCAAAATGTATTTTTTCGTTCAAGTAAAGAGTTTTGAGTTGTTAGTATTTAGTTTCATTATTTTCTCAATAATCACGAGTCAAAATTTTTTGATGGCACGTCTATACCTCATTAAGCATTTCTTAAAGAAAAAATGGCACGTTGATCCTTTTCCGAAGCAGCGATCACCGCGGTCGGAATCCGGGAGGGTGACCTCCTTGGATTCAATTGTGCGGTGTTCGCGCTTCAACTTTCCTTTTCGGCCACCAGATGGAGGCACGATTCTATACTATCTAGAGCTCTTTTAAATTTTGTTTCACGTCCACAGCAATCATTAATTAAATCGTTCCTTCGAACGACCGCTAATATTATTGAGAACTGGACATTCCACATCTATGCTATCAATTATTAATCATGATTGTATCACATATATGACTTCATTGCGTTATATAAATCCTTATACCGCGTCTAGTCCTATACTCTCTTATTTTTTGGTCCCTTCCCCCCTTTTTTCATTTTATGGCAATGTGCAAGTAGGTTCTTTAAATTTTTCAAAATTTGTTTCTCCCTTTTTATTTTTCTACGGGATCTTGATTTTATTTTAATCTCAAGATCTCCTTGTTCCGGGTCGTTATTTTTCCGGATCGACCCAATCTGTTTCCACGCCCACTTTCTGCGATGATCGGTCTCGACCAATCATAATGCAGCATGCAGGGCATTTCTTTCATCAGTGAGAGGACTTCGTCCGCTACTGTTTTTTTTTCAGCAGGTTTTTCCTGCCCATCTAAATTATTTCGTTCTCATTTATTCTTAAGTCACTCTCATTTATTCGGTAGGGCTGCGGTAGCCCAGTGGTTAAGGTATCCAACCATGGCAGGCATGTCATGAGTTCGATCCCAGTACCACTAAAGACCCGCCGTGTAGGGCAGCGATGCACGTTAAATCTGTCGAGAGCTGAAACGTCCTCCCGTTGGTGTGGTGTGGTAGTTAGGAGAGGGGGGTGCCAGCTCAGGTGTCGTCCACGTCACTTGACCATGGTTCAAAATTACGTGGTCCGTCGCCAACAGCCCTCGTGTAACTGAACAGTGCGACGTTAATATTAACTCACTCACTCATTTATTCGGCTCTATTTTTTATTAATTCTGATGAGGAGGTACGTCCCGTTTTTGGGACAGGAACTCCGTAAATTCCATGCCACTTGCCACTTGCACGTTGATCCCAACAGGTTCGCCCTCCCTGCTATAGTGCAATAGAGTTATGCCTTTTTTAGCATTTCTTTTTGTTTAACTAATATATTTTGCTTTTTTTATTGTTTTATTTTAATGTTAGCAAAAAATGTGTAACTTTTAATCCGAGCTTGTATTTTTTTGGTACACATTCCAAAAGTTATGTAACATCATTATAACTCTTTAATGCGGAACAGAGATTTAACAGTATTTGGAGATTTTCAAGGTGCTAATATTATTTTTATTATTATTTCCTTTTCTTAGAAAGTTTGTAAAAAAGAAGCCCAGTCTTCAAAAGGGCTTTCCATTTGTTATAGGACCCACCATCTGAAATCAGTGTTGTACCAGCAGGTGATTTATCTGATGAAGAAGTCCCAGCAAATAATCTGCTGGAATTTTCGTTAGATTCTTAGGATGACGATCAAGAGGCTGAACTCAAAGTTCATTATTTCATGTTAAGAAAAATACAGCATTTCTTACCCCACTTTAAAAAACATTCAATCGAAACCTCACTCAAAATGCAAACGTGTCATGAATTTCTGTGTGTTAATGAAAAAAAAACGTTCCTTTGAGTATCATTAAATTAAGTTTATGTGTAAAAATAATGCGTAGACTGTTCAATAAGCAATAAGACTAATTTTATTGCCGCAAAACCACTCATCGGAATGTTAATTTCTGTGGCACAAGAAAAGTTTGTTATCTGTATTAACAAAAGCTACCAATAGATGGCATGTACAGACTCGTATTTTTGAGTATCACGTGATCGAACTGAAACGTGTTTGTGGGTGCCTACGAGACACGCCCAGTTGTCGAAATAGAAGCAAAAATTTGAAAAAATCAGCATCGGAGACCTTTGATATGATACTATATGATTAAAGAGTTGAACAAGAAGGCAACAATATCTTAAAACGCTTTATCACAGTAGAGGAAGCTTGGTTGTATTACTATGATCCAACCATAAAACAACAAAGCAGTGAACGGAAACATCCTTCTTCACCTACTCTCAAGAAAACAAAAACTGTGAAATCAGCTGGTAAAGTTATGACCAGAACTTTTTTATTGTGAAGGAATTGTGTATCAATGCGCTGTCGAATCCGGTACTACCGTAAACGACTCGTGCTACACGAATGTCCTACGAACAATGATACAACATGTTTAAAGGAAACGTTCATTGCTTCGAAATGGCTTCCTATTGCACCATTACAATGCCCGACCACATATTGCTCGTTGCGTTCTGTATGTTTCACAACAGAACAACGTAGAGATTTTACCATGCCCTCCATACAGTCCTGATCTCATTCCATGCGATTTCTGTCTGTTTCCTCAACTTAAGAAACCATCACGAGGCAAACGTTTTTCAAGCAACAAATCATGTGTAAAGGCTGCGCAGGCGGTTTTGAAACAGTTCTTACAAAACGGACTTTAACATGTTTTTAAAAAATGGTCAGAACTTTGGGATAAACGCATCATGTGCCATGGAAGTTATTTAAAAAACACCATGTAAATGATGATGATTAAAGGTATTCTGTTTTCGTTTATGATTTTAGTCTTATTACTTATTGAACAGCCCTAGTATTTTGTGCCGTAAAATATAAGTATTCTGTGTGATTATTTAGCATTTTTAACAGTTAAAACTAAGAGTTATGTAAAGAAGTCATTCGGTCTTTTCGTTTTATGAGAATATTTGAGACCTTTATGTGCTGACGGTACTTTAAAGAACCAATTTAATTAATTAGCTCTAACAAACTAAATTTCCCAAAGTTGAGTATTTTATTTATGTATATCTCTTAATTTTCAATGTAGTGATCCAAAAAAATTATTGCATGAAAAAATTTGCAGTAAATCATAATGCGGTAGATAAAGGGTTAAAACGCATATAAGCATTATTATTTAAAATATTAATAATGTATTTTTTCTTTTATTTTTTTGCCTGTTACGGTAGTTTCATTACTTGCCTATTCAATGACCCGCTGGATAGGAGCACGGTTGATAATATTTCTGTCCTGGTCTAGGACAACGAACAATAGAAACTGTTTAAATCCTTCAGTTTATCTGTTTTCTCTTCTTAAGATCATCTCCCCAAATAGAGAGCTTTTGATGAAAAGTACTCGTCTATGACTAAAAAGACATACCAAGGATGGAAACATTTAAGTGTGCTGTATGATTAAAATATAGTGTTACTCCAATTACCTAAATGATATAAGCAAATTGAAGAAAAGCTTTCTAGGAACCAACCAGATTATTTTTGGAAAATGAGGATAATTTTTTTCTTTTTCCCAGAGACATATAATTTCAACATTGGAATGTTTCGTTTTAAAAGACTTGAAATTTTCTGAAACCACAAAAACGCGTATCCTACCCTCATTTGTGTCTATATTTTTTCAGAAAATATTCAATCTTGTTTAATTGTAGGGGTTTGTGGTGCTTCATACGTTTTATGAATACAAGAATTTTCATTGTATTCTTATTTATTTGTAAAAGTGTTTTTTTATATGTTGCTCGAATATTTTCATTTAACTTCCATTTTCAAATTTGTATTGTGTACCAAAAAAAATCGAAAAATACACAGTTGTTTAATACTGTTTGCCAATGGATCAACCCGTCTAAATGGTAACGAAAAAGTACTAAAAATGATGAAAGAACTACTTACTTATATCCATTTGAAATGAAAAAAAAAGTAAGTAAACCAGTTGCATTGCCAAACGCCTCATTTCATTTCACGCTATTTTTCATTCTCAACCATTTTCTTTTTTGGCTCCTTTTACGTTGCTCAATTACTTTTTAAACCAACTGTGTGTGCAAGTGTCTTTCTTTTCTATTCATCATGTTTTAAATTCTAAACAGAATCTTCCCTTCCCGAATGGAGGTTAAAGTGAAGTCCCGATTAACAAACATTCTCCACACTCACATCACACTGAGGTGGATATTGAATGTCGACTTTTCAACCAATTAGATATTTAATGGATTTAATATTCGAATGCATGATTTGCCCTAAATACCCGACTAAGACTTGCGATGTCACAGTTTCAGTTTTTTCGATCACGATTATATTATTGCTGTTTTGATCGCTACCAGAAACGTTCCTTTTTTAACACGCTTTTACAAGTTTCACTTGTATGTAACGGGATCTTTGAATTCGATTTTTACCCGCTTTAAAAGGTCAGATTAATTCGAAATTTATGAATACTTACCAAGGACTGATGGCAATACAATAATTTCATAATTTTGTTCCATTGTCCTGAACCGGATAATCAGGAGACAGGATAATCCAGATTTGGCTACTAATTCATCATACCATTTCTAGATTTGGTGACTAATTCCATGTACCATTACCAGATTTGGCGACTAATTCCAGATCCCATTGCTAAATTTGGCGATTAAAAGATTAATAGTAACCCTAAACGCGAAAACCTTTTTTTTTTCGTCAGCAATTTCTTATCATAATATAAGCAACTGTCCAGTCTTTCTGAAAATGGAAATAAAAAAAAAGACTCGCGCATGTGAAAAAAAAATTTGTTCTAACTCAGGGATGGGCAAACTTTTTCGGTCGTGGGCCAAAGATTAAAAAAAAGTTTACGAATAAATGATAGTTATATAACTAAAAATACATGCTTTTACTGTAGATCGAATTAAAAAATGAAAAATAAATTATAGTTCACACAAAAAAGTAAAAAACACTTTTTTATGGTTAATCGAACTAAAAAGTAAAAATAAAATAATTCTTAATATAAGAATAAAATGAGATTTACGAGAAAATATTAATGTCTTTGTGGTAAAAGCGCAGGGTGCTTTGTACTAAATTTTTACACTAACTCAGCATTTCGGAATAGAAATAGTGAGAGATTATAACAATTAGTATAGAGCACCCCACACTTTTACCACAAAGGCATTAATTTTCTCGTAAATCATTTCATTCATATATTAAGAATTATTTTTTACATGCTTTTATTTTACTTTTTAGTTCCATTAACCATTAAAGTGTGTTTTTTAGTTTTTTAAAGCTGTAATTTTTTCCTTTTTTTAATCATTACCTCTTTGAATGAATATTTTGAGTACAAATTACAAAATTACAAGGTTATATTTCAATGCAGTTGAACACATAAAAGTATATGTTCACCTTAGTGAGCGTTCAACCATTTAAAAATTGACATGTTCTAAATTTATGCATATAAACTTCCAAAAAGAAAGAAAATTTTGAAGGACATGATCTACCATAAGATTAAAATAATTTAACCATGATTCGTTGTTCAACAATCGATTTAAAGTAAACTAACTAATTCACAATATAGAGAATATTAAAAATATAACTTCAACTAATGCACACCCACCGATATTAGCAAAAAAATACAGAGTCCTGTGGGAGCAGAGTTGGACCTCCTGAATTCCAACATCTAATTCAGTCTTTTTTAAACATTTACTTAATGGTTGATTCTAAAGTTTTATAAACCAAATTAAATATTTTAAATATTTCATATGATCATTTCAAAACACACAAGATGAGGAAAATTTTCGGTATTTTTTCATAAGAATCATCTACAGTTTGCGTTCAAACTTCTCGCCTTTATTTATTATCACGTGATACTATTCCACATTTTTAAATATCTGTGCAATCATATGAGCTCTGAAGTGTTGCCATTTAGTTACCACTGGTTTCACTATTATTTAACTTTACCTCTGTTATTGTCTCTACTCCACTGTTCAAAAATTATCATATCACCATGGCGGAAGATGTACAGCTTTCATCAAATCAAACAGAAAAATTGTTACAGTTTCAGGTAAAATCAATTAACTTTCCTTTCTAAAAAGGTATAAATTGTCAGATTTTTCGTTCAGTCTTTGAAATATATGTGCGCATTGAATTCTACTCTTTCAATTTTATATTGCTCAGTTGTCTGTATCGATGGAATTGCGAATTGATGTTATTTGATTTGATTACTTTATGTATTATATTTCGTGTTCTGTTTCAATTAAATTTCTAGAAATAGACTCAAACCTTATACACTATGATTTCTAGAATTAATATTTGTTTTTTTGTTGCATTATGTAAATATGGTTACTTATATATATATCTATCGGTAGTACATGCTTACATGGATTTTTGCTTATTTACAGGATTTAACAGGAATTGAAGATATTGAACGATGTCGTAACATTCTTGATAATCACAATTGGGATTTAGAAGTAAGTTTCTTCTGATACTTGATAAATAGAGGGAATTTAATATTTTATTAATTGTTTATTTCTGTTGAAAAGATATTTGCTTCATTGCGAACAAATTTGTTCAGTAAATCAGCTTTTCAATTTTTAATTTTTTTTTATAAGTATTAAATTTTCTAATTATTGCATTATCGAAATCTGGTTTATATATTGTGGCCACAGTTAATCCAACTCATTCTATTGTAAAATTTTTATACTTCCTTCAGTTATATATCAATGATGCACTTTTCTATATTTTTTTGAAAAAAGATAAAAATATTCTGTTTGTATTTAAAATGCATGAAACATTAAATGCATTTTAACTTCAAACTATGTATTGTTTGACTTTGAACAGAAAGAATATTATAAAAGTGATATACCGTATTTATTCAAATATAAGTTGCACCCCTAATTCTCAACAAGTTTTGTAAAAAATGAAAAATGGTGTATCGATTTCCAATTTTACAAAGTTGAAATAAATTTAAAAGGAGAACTAAGAAGAGAGAGAGAAGTGATTAATTAGTTATTTTACCATTATAAAATTTTAAATATATGGAAGAATCTTAATCATAATTATTAAATGATAGCAAAAGAAATGTTGAATCCTAACAATTAATAATACTTTGCTTAACTCTTAATAGAATTTTGAGGCATAGCTGTGATGGTTCGAATCCCAGAAGTGTAGATAACAGCCACACTTAGTTTCATGTACTGTCTTTCTAACCAATTCTTATTCAAATAATTTTCAAGTTATTATTACTCCTCAAAATTGCAAAAAACATCTTACAATTTCAAAGCATCCTCTACTTCCTCACTTCAGATCTCTTTAAATACATATGTCGGGATTCCTTCACAAGGTGAAATTTTCAAATCAACTAATAAAAATATATTTTCCTAAAGGTTAATTCAAACTTGTTAAAATTTGCTACAAATTTTTCATTTGATATAATTAATGTATAATGCTGTTCCAGGGTTGTTTATGAGTTTAAAATATGGTCTATTATAGTATTACATAAAATAGTATTTTATTTTGTAAAAAAAAAACCTAATTTTTTTGTGTAGTGGAGAGGGAAGAAAAGTTTTATTTTTATTTATACAATGATAGTTTTTATGGTTATCTGTTTGTGAATTAAAGTAAAAACATTGTTATTATTTTCAAGCAATGACTATACCTTTAAAATTTTGAAAAGGTACATAAGGCATCAATAGAAATTTAAAGTGTTAACTGCTCTATAAAACAAATCTAAAATAAATGTATGGTTTATTAATTTAAAATTAAAATGAATGTTTTTATAGTGTTCTTTATGAGATTTATGTCAAATTGTATATAAGGACACATTCACAAAGTTTTCTACATTTTTGAAGACGGGCATAGTAAAAAGTTTGAAAAAAAAAGAGAAATATATAGTTTTATCTACCCCCCCCCGCAGTATTGCTCAAAAGTTAAATAATTTATGCTAGTGGTAATTTTCCATAGTACAAATAACAATTCCATTTTAGAAATCCTGAAAAATGTTTGTATATATATATGTGTGTGTGTGTGTAATATATTAGTGATATATTGCTTCATTTTCTAAAATGAACAATAAAAAGAAGTTGGATAAATAAAATCTCAGTTCTAATAGGTATCTATTCCACTTAACACAACTAGACAAAATTGAAATTAACATATTTGTAGAAAATATTTTTACTTTAATTAAAAGTTTTGTGTTCTAGTTATAATGAATTAAAACTACACACAGTGCAAAATTTTGCATACTTTTGTATTTCTTTTTTGAAACTGAATTTAAAAAAAAATGCCTTATTTATTTGTTATTTATTCTTCAACAATGCTTTGTGTACCTAAATGTATTAAAACATCTAAATACTAATGAATGTTGTTTGAAATTTTCTTCTTATGAAATACCTGCTCTAAACCATTTAGAGGAAACATTATTAATTCTAATGTTTTCACTTAAAGTGATACTATAATTATGAGTTGAAGATATATTGTTGTATGCATTAAAATTTTTCTATTTATAAGACTTTTCGGTACTTATGAATTATGGCAACAGTCACCAACTCTATTAATAATTAATCGCTCGCCAAGTTGGATATCCTGATTTCCTGAGTATCAAACACACTGAATTGGCAACCAGGTGGTTCGTTTCATATAATGTTGCCAATAGGTTGCAATAATACGTAAATACCTAGTAGAGTCTAGATTTTTTTTTCTTTTTTAAAAAAATATTTTTTATTTTAAAGAATGATATGTGTGAATTAAATACATTTAATATAATTTTTTTGTTAATGACTTCGCTTATATATTTTGAAAAATGTTATAAGCCTTTTTTGTCTTACAAATGAATACGTAAATAAAAAGACATGCTTGACTCTAGTAAAGAATTAAATTCATATACCATCATCACATGATAAATGAAATTGCATATTTCCAGTCAACTGGTTCATGTGCCTCACCATTGCCAACTTTTGCATTTTTCAGAAATTTCCTTCTGAATGAACATATTTGTCAACAATTACACATACAGGTAAACAAAATGCATTACATTAAAAAAATCCATGTAATATAAAATTTCTTCTAAATTTTGAAGAATTTTAATACTTAGGCATCTTTACAAATTTATTAAAGTTGAAAGTGTGTGTATATATATTTAAGTTTTATAAGTGCATCAAGTATTAACTAGATCAGGGGTCAGCAACCTGTGGCATGCATTCTCAGTGGCATTTCACTAGACAAAATTATAAGATGAAGTTCACAATCACTATTTCTCTCTTTACAATGTCTAGCACATTTTAATTTAAAGACTTTTTCTCACTTTAAATTCTCTGCCAGGTAAAAGAAAAAAAACTTCCTAGGAATAAATCAAAATTCTGCCCAGCAAACATTTTGCAGTGGAAATATAATAAACAGAAATAGTTATGCTATCAAAATGCCTAAATTGCATTGAAAATAATTTTGGTGAAAAAACCACTTGTGGGATAGTTAGGTATGAGAAGTGAATCTAATTTCATAAAAAATGCCCTTTTAAGCAGTAATTAACCCTCTGGGTGGTTAGCTTCCTCCTGAAAAGTTATTCCGAAAGCGTTTACTCTTATTTTGCCGTTCGCTTTAAAAATGCAACAGACTTCTTTCCTTTTCCCCTTTTAAAACTTGGGAGGTCGAAATGGGGATAATTTTATGACTTAGTTCGGTCCCTTTGTCAAGTAAGAACGAGGAGATCAATCGTTTACAGCTAGCTTTTAAGTTGCCTTGGGCAATCTTGTATGAAAGCTGTAGTGGAACTCGGTTGTTTCCCCTACATGTTCAGTCACAGTAAAATTAAAACAAAATGAAGGGTAAAAAAAAGGGAAAAATAAAATAAATAGTGTGTGAGAAGTTGAAAAATAATTATATTTTCTTCAAACAAAATTTATTTTTCTGTCATTTTTTAAAAGTAAAAAAATATATATATTTCGGTATTGCGATTTGAGCCAGAAAAAAGCATCATGTATTCATTTTTGAATATGAGAGTAAGAAAATGCACTCACTTTCCTGTTTTTTTAAAAAGTAATGAGGTAAAAAGAGTATAAAGGCCCTATCTCTTTTTTTTAAACAATAAGACAATAAATGGTGCATATGGTAAAATACATACGATGATTAAATTTATGAAATAAAACTGATCTTTCTCTATTCAATTATATTTTTAATTTAAAATAACATAAAAAAGGATTTCAATACTTTTAATTTATTTTAATTAAAATCATATAAATGATATTTTTGTATGTTAACTGAATATTTTTCGGAAAAAATCTAAATTTTCATTCCTAGTGTTCTCCTTTTCGAACTTCTTGTATTAAGTAAAAATTTCTGTTCTACATTGTCATTTGTGATGGATTTAACACACATTCAGTCAATAATTTTTAATTTTAATGGGGAATATACTTCTTCAAATGCGCATGACAGTACTTCTAACCATTTTCTACTCAAGTTTAATTTCTTATCTTTCTGTTTCTTTTATTACAAGGAAAAATGTCACACATCGATAACTACATTTTCACACAATTCAGTCATTACAAATTCTATTGTGAGAAAAGTTCGGTTGATTTGTCGAATCGGGCGCCTCTCGCGCCAAGTGTTTTCTCGCCAAATCGATAAATGCGCCAAATCTGGTAACCCTTCTGAATTTGCTTTCCAATGAAGGAGAGTCGTTTTTTGGCGAAATTTTGAGCATGCGCAGTAGATTTTTTTTTCATTTCATTTCATCATCAGTTTCAAAACTTAAAAATGCTATTTTTAAATGATTTTCCTGCCTCCATCTTGAATTTCGTGCTCCGGCGTTGCGTGTTGTGGTAGGGTTGCAACTCCAAAACATAACACGCAAAAACGCGCCAAATTGGCGATTTTTAAAAATTTGGTGGAGAGGCGCCCGATTCGACAATTTCACCTATATTTTTACTAAATCATGGAATAATACCTCGAATGAAAGATTTCAAAACCTAAAATCATTGCGTGCATACAATTCTGGCTTCTTCGTAAAGAAGAGGGTGCGCGTCATACAGCGAATATACCTAAAAATTAAAAATTGCAGCTTGAAAGTGTAGGTGCGCGTTATACGGCGGTATGAGTTATACCTCGGATTTTACGGTACTTGCATAAGTATCATAAATATTGTATGCATTATTTAAAGCATTGATTTCAAAAACTGATGTCTGTAGTTTATTTTTATTCTGTAACTGCATAGTTAATTCTTATGGGTTTATATAATCTTGAGTATATTGGATCGTAAGTAATTTTTGTATTATGTTTGTTTTTTATTTTATTTACTATGTAGCAATTGTTATTGTTTGTGAATTATTTGGAGTTTTATTCAGATTCATCTAATGATCTAATCTTTTTACGATTACATAGGTTGCTACTCAAGTCACATTGAATATGCGAGAAGGTGCTCCATCTGTTTACCGGCCACTTCCCAGGTCACCTCCTCCTGTTGTGGCTAATCCACCTGACCAAAGGTTTGTAATTTATGTATGATATTGCACTGTCAACCAATTTCACCAAATCAAAAAATGTCACTAATTACTGTTGTTGTATGCATAAATAAAATTATTGTTTTTGTACATGCTTGAGAATAATTTTCCACTATTGGCTGCATATCATGCCATTTGGCAACTCTTTTCATTTGACAAATGGGATGACGACATAATGCGTAAAATGTATAATAAGGTATTTTAAATAAAACTTAGTTTTTATTCAGATTTGTTCATTGTTTTAGTAAGCACTGAACAGATTTTAAACTTTTTTTGAAAGCTACTAATTATCTAAAAATTGTTGTATTTCAGAGTGTATCTTGCTGTACGCTCTTGGCAGCCCACAGGCATATTAGGATGGGGATTTTTATTTATATCCTTTCCATTCCAGTTTATGTACTCAACGTTAATGAAGTTAGCAAGGTTTACTTGTGAGTACATATATAGATGACTTTTTCTTAGTTTAGGTGTATTAATTAATGATATTTGAGGTTTTTATCCAAATGTGTAATTCATGTTTAAATATTTTTGTTTGACATACATAATTAAATGAGGCTCTTTTTTTTGTGTATATGTATATTTTAGGCTGTCATTTTTTTATAAGTATTTTTTGGGGTTATGTCTGAATAAATATAAGGCACCAATTAATTTTAGGGGACTAATTTTGCATTTCTGTAATTGTTTACCTTAATACTATTTTTTAATTGAAGTATGTTTAAAAAATTTTTTGTACTTCTCAATTTAATTTCAGATAAAAATTAGAATTTTCTTTGCAATTGAAAAATTATATTAATTAAGAAACATCTATACTTAACTGTGTATTTTATGACCTCTTGGATAAAAAATTTGCACTGCTACAAGAGAAATTTAAAAAATGCATTATCTTTTTAGTAACTGAATATCTTTTTATGATTTTTAAATAATGTTCCACATGAAGTTTTGTATTAATTCTGCATTAAAAATTGATCATAATTGCTGGGTTTTTTTATTGTTAATTTTACAAATTCATGTAGTAATAATTTTGTATAATATTTGTGTGTGTGTTAAACTTTTATATATGCCTTTGTAGTGACTTTTCATATATTTTGTGTAGCATATATTTTTTTAAAATTTACATTTACTTCTTTTTTATAGTGAACTTTATCAGGGCAGATCCTAGGAGAAGTAAGTTTATTTTATTTCTTAAAATTAAATTACTTTTTTATGTGACATGTGACTTAGGATGGGTTTTTGCTGACTAATTAAATGTTAATGATTAACATTTGAAAGGTCCAGTGGCCAAGTGGTAGCGTATCAGGCTTCCACACCACAGGCCATATCCTTGGGCTGGATAAGGTCGACTCAGGCTTTCATCCCTCCTGCAGTGGATCTATAAATGATTACCAAGCTTGCTTGAGGACTTAAACACTGGGGGTCTCGCTTTAAACTGACCACCTGATTGGGGCATCTGCTCATGCCCTTCAGTGCTCAGTGGTCATTTACACTGAGATGGGTACAGTAGGCTTTCATGGACTGTTGCGCCACTGAATTTGAGTTTGATTAACATTTGATATTGTTAGTTTGTATAAGAACTTCTCTTTAAATTTAATTTCTTTACAATTTACTCTGCATAATAATTTGAGGCTGATTAAAAAAAAAATTCTGTAATAAGTAATTTATGTTGGCGGCAAAACTGTTTAATTCATCAGTTGCTCATGGTGTATTTTTAAGCCAAATATGAGTTTGTGGGTCATTAACAATTTTTAAAATTGTGCTTAAAGTTTTTTGTGTCAAAAACTTTAAAAAGATTTATTGTTAAAGTTTATTCCCTGCATCCTAAATATTCATTTCAAAACTGAGAAGAAACACTTTAAAAAGGTAACATCAAATATCATTGGTTAAAGCTTCAAGTTATGGTTTTATTATTTTATTTTTATATTAAAACCATTTCATATATTTTCAAAATGAAACTGATGCATTTGCCTGGTTTCTTTTTCAATGCTTTTAACTCATTGCTAAACCTTAATTCCCTAAATTCTTTGACCTTATTTCTTTCTCCCATCTTTTCAAGTAACCTGGAGTAGCATAAAATTTGGAGAATGAAGCTGAACTAAATTAGGTTTGTTTTCTGGGGCATGTAATATACACTGGTGTGCAAAAATTAAGGACGAGATGGTTTTTTCAATATAACTTTGTACAAAAGCTTTCCAAATCAACACATTTAATACCGTAAGATCCCCAATATGTAAGGACATGTGTAATATGTAAGCAACACTTACTAAAAGAGAAATCAGAGGGATAAAAAGAAGCTTAATTGAAAAAGTAGCATGGAGCGCAATGCGACTGAAGGCCGAAACATCCCTGTGATGGGTGTCCAGCAAGAAACATCTGGTCTTTAGTAGGGGATATGATCTCCCCTGACTGCTAGGCAGGTTTCACAGTGTCTGCCCATGCTGAGAATGAGGGTGTCAATAAGTTGTTGAGGCATTGCTGCCCATTCGTCTTGCAGCGCCAATCGAAGCTCCAGAATCGTTACTGGTGGTAAGGTACGAGCTGCCAAGCGTCTGCCTAGAAAATCCCATACATGCTCGATGGGATTGAGATCCGGAGATCGTGCCGGCCAATCCATAAGTTCAATATCCTCACTCTCTAAGAGCTGTTCGGCAGCTATTGTGCAATGACATGGTGCATTGTCGTCCATGAAAAGGAACTGCAGACCCATAGCGCCTCTAAAAAGATGCACATATGGAAGAAGAATTTCGTTACAATAACGGGTCCCGTTGACTGAACCTGCGTCGAAGATGTGAAGGTCTGTACGACTACCAAGCATGATGCCTCCCCAAACGAGAACACCGCGACCTCCATACCTGTCCCTTTCAATGATGTTCGAGGGATGATTGCGGCTTCCCTGCTCTCTCCAGATGAGTATGCGATGAGAATCGCTACTCAAACTGAATCTGCTCTCATCTGTAAAGAGTACTCGTCCCCATTCATTGTCTCTCCAATTCCGGTGTTCCCGGCACCACAGAGAACGCCTTCTCCGATGGGCAGGCATTAAAGGTACACACCGTACAGGGCGTCGTGCAAATAGACCACCACCGTGCAGTCTTCTGGCCACGGTAAAACGCGATATCGGTCGTCCAGTCGCCTGTGTCGTGTGTGTAGCGATTTCTCCCGCTGTCTGCCGTCTGTTTCTTCTGGCCTGTAAGACAATGTACCGGTCATCTGCGAGTGTGGTTCCTCGTGGACGACCACTACTGAACCCCCGGATAGCTGTTCCTGTAGTTTGAAATTGTCTCCAAAGTCGTGAAACGATGCTGTGAGCAATTCCGAACTCTGCAGCCACACTTGTGACACTGCGGCCTTCCTCCAACTTCCCAATGATTCGACCTCGGGTAAAAGCATCCAGATGTCATCTAACAGATTGATTATTCGCCATTTCTCGCTGAGGCAGCAACTCGGTGTGATTTTAACTCCTTTACTGCGTGCAATCTCTTTGCCAGAAATACTTATCTTACACCGACATCATGCTTTATACTACTCAGACACTCCCCCATTATGTCTACCTGTATATCTACGCATGTGCTACCGTACATCACCTTACTTAATCTCCTGATTGGTCTTTCTGTCCGCTCTGCCTCTTCGTTCAGCTGATATGCTAATTTTTCGACTTCGTCCTTAGTTTTTTGCACACCAGTGTACTATAAACAGAAAAGTAGCTATATAGTAGATCTTCACTGAAAAAGTGTTCAACCTTCAAAAGTTTAAGAGTAAATGCTTATATATCATAAATATTATTGTGTAATGTTATACTTTTTATATTAGAAAGACAATGTAACATTACAAAAAATACTTGGTTTCATTAAAAGTTTGAATACCAATCTATAAACATTTGATATTTTTGCTTTAAACAGTTGATTATTTTTGCAGTTTTAATCACTGTATGAAATGTTCAAAACTCTTTATTTTGATAATTCCAGCTTGTTTAGTAATATGGCTATATTAAACTAGTTGGATATTTTTATTCTTTTGGCTATAAAAAGTTCAGTGATGATATTGAAACCAAATTTTGATTACGTATACATAACTATTTTTTATGTTAATTGTTATATGTTAATTTGCTGAATGTTTAATAAGATGAATCAATCACTTAAACAATCTGATAAATAAGTTAAATTTAGGTTGTTGTTTTTTTTAAAAAAAAGCAAACAGTATTTAAATATTTCTAAAACATGGTATTTTTTAAAATAAATATATACAAAATAATACGAATATATATTTAAGCATTTTATTTTCACTACAAACTAATTAATTAAATGTATTATATATTCACCAAAATCAAGCTCTATTAATCATTAAGCCTCTTTTCATTCATAATTATTCTTTTCAGTTCCTATATCTGGTACTTCGCGAGAAGAAAGTCGTGCTAGTAAGTGAAGATGACATAATGCATATGCATAATGTTTATATTGTAACAATTCTCATTATCTAATTCTTCATAATATGTTCTTGGAAGTAGCAATTTAATATGCATTTGTAGATCCAGAAAGTATATTGAACACAATAATAGATGCACAGATATATAATTGCTTAGATACACACATAGTTTAATTTTAATCTCGACATATATCAAAACAGAAGTAACATGTTAAAGAATTTTATAATGTACTGCATACTGATTTAGCTATCTGTAAAATTACTGAAAATTTTAAGAATTTTAAAATTATTTTAAATAAAAAATAAATAAAACTTTGAAATATATAATTATTGTAAAATTTACAACACCATTACGTATAAAACTAATGAAATAAAATTTCTGAATTATAATATTTCTACTGCTTTTATAGTAAAAGAAATTAAGGGATTTCATGCATTTTAAAATCCTTATGTATTGTTATATAATTACTTAAAATAAATTTTATTAACTTTTAAGGATGGGATTAGAGGGATGTTGCAACTATGAATTTAAAATAAAAATTGAAGACATTAAAAGGTTTAAAATATAAAGCTATTCACAATCACTGAGTACAGAATTTCCATGTAAAAACAAAACAACATCTGCTGTATTTTCATGTAAAAAGTGTTGGGGGTAAAGATTTTTAAGATTTATGAATCGGTGTAAAGTTTCATTGCTGTGTACTGCTGAACATCTGCTGTTCATTTCCGAGAAATGTGCACACAGCTTGAATCATTACAAGGGATAATCTGCATCTGTTGTACTACTTCTTGAATTAGAGTTTGGATTGAGTGTATTGGATGTATTGCAATAAACTTGATATGAAAACTTGTCAACTGAATGGGCTATGGCAGGGGTGTCCAACACGTGGGCCACATGTGACCTGCCAGTACATAAGTTGCGGCCTGATGACTCTTTAAAAAATTTTTAAATATCAGGTTTTTAAATTTTTTTCATTTTGAAATTTATTTGAGGGGAAATTTATTTATATATATAAATCTCTACAATGTATATGCCTGTTACCTGTTCTTGCTTTAAAATAAACCCTTTTTGACAATAGAAATGTCCTTTAGATTAAAATAGATTTATATTTTATCAAACAGTTATATTTTATTTTTCTATAATAAATTACTTTTTTGTAAATTCCAAATTGCATTATGCATAACCCTCTACTGGATGGTACATGATTCTCTGTGTGTGCGACTTTCATTTTTCCTCCTCCTTTTCTGTCTGGAGTGCCCAAAAAGGAAGAGGCAGACAGAGATGTTTTTTAAAGTTTAAAAAAAATATTCGGGATGGTTAAGATAAAAGGCAATGTATACTTAATCGTTTGCGAATGACCACACTATCAAATTTCAACAATTAGTAATGAAAGATGAATTAAAAAGAAACAACATAATTTTCAAGAAAATGGCAACTGTAATATTTTAAACATTATTTGATCATTGCATTATTGTATTATATAAACATTAGTATATTATCTATGTCTGTATACATAAAAAATAATGAAAATAATAATTCATTCTGTTTTAAATTTTCACTCCATAAATGTTTTTTTGCTTCCAAATCTGATGTAAAGGTATATATTTTTATGTGTAGCCTGCGAAATTATAATGTTTTCCCAAAGTGGCTTGCAAGATCATTTGTGTTGGACACCCCTGGGCTATGGTATAGAATGAATCATTTGAGAAATATTTTTGTAATCCTTTGTCCAGTCTGTATGAATGGTGTCAAGCTATCTGGGATCGTGGGATTGATGTTTTAAAAACCCAGTAATATTCTGATGGAATCTAAGACAACATTGTGTTAAATGGGCATATTTTCTTTTGTAAAGGTGGAACAGATCCTGCGAGAGATGTGATGAATTTTATTCAAAATTTTGAAGAAATGTATGGAAGGGATCATCCTATTTTCTATCGTGGTACTTATTATCAAGTGAGTGCATTTGAATTGAACATAATTCTTTTTTTTATATTTGAAATTAAATAATTTATGTGTTTCTGTTATTTTTAAAAATTTGCTAATGTAATTGCTTTTAGACTTTTAAGATTAATTTTATGATCTCCATTATAATCTACAATTTCTTTGTTTGTAAAATTATTGGATGTGACGAATATTTCCTTTTATTTTCATATTTTACTGCTCTATGATTGTAGATTTAAATAAAATATATATTTTTTGCAAATATTTAAAGAAGTTGTATTAAATATACAAAAGCATTTCTTGATAAATATAAAGATTTTTATAGGGGTACATTCATGCTTTTGAGGAATATTTTGTCTTCAAATTGTACTCTGGGAGTTAGCATAGCATTTTTTCTCCCTTTTAAAGTAAAATATGACTTTTTTAGATTTATAGAAAATTAATATTGTATAGTGTTTCATATTAAGTAAGGTACAGTTGAACCTCTATATAACAAACTTCTATATTGTGAATTTTTCTATATAGCGAACTTTTTCCTGGAACCTTGAACATTTCACGATTTTCTTCATAAAATATCTTCTCTATAGTGAAGTACATTTTCTATATAATGAACTTTTTCCTTTGTGATTTAATTTTTTCTCCCTATTTTTAAAGTATTTCTGAACATTTCAAGTTATTCTCTCTTTAACACATTTTATGGTGGTCATAAATCTTGAACTGGTTTTATTAGATCCTAACTCGCTGAGAGCAATAGAATTCTGAATGTTTCATCCAAGAAGTGCAACCTTTAACCCCCTTAGTACAGTTCACTAGAAACATCTTCGATATCCCCTTTAGCACTCAGTGGAGCTGTCCCGTATTCTAGTTATAAAATAATGTATGTTTAATATTACTTGTATGCTTTAAATTAAAAAATGTCCTTGAAATTTATTAATTTTAATGTAAAATTATTTTTTTAATATTGAAAATACAGTGTATTCAACATTATTTTTTCTTGTTTTCCTTGCTGTTTTTCTTTCTTTTTCTTTTTTTTGAAGGGTAAGATATATAAAATAAACATATATTAATTTTAAAAAAGGTTGAATAATTCCTTTTTTTTAATATATAGTGTTTATGAAATTTAAAATTTGTTTTATATGGTTTATAAAGTACTAGAGCTGGTATACCCCTTCTTTGCACATGTGAATTTAAAAATTAATTGATACAGATTAAAGGATAAAGAAGTTTTTAAGGAGTTAATTTTATCTAAATTGAAAATTAAACAAAAAAGCTTTTTGCTTTACTCAGCTGAACTTGTCCGTTGAGTTTTGAAAACACTTTCCAAAGCTGATCTCTGCTCAGCAAAAGTAACAAATTGTAGCAAATTTTGTGTAATGAATTCTTAAAATAGTTAAATAATTTATATCTGGAAGTGTAATACATTAATATTACTTTCTGTTGTATTTATTTTATGTTAAAATCTTGCCACCACCTCTCCCTTCTCTAGTTTTATTCTGAAATAAAAAAAATAGTGATTACACTGATCAAAGGAATAAATTAAAAGTGAGAACACACTGACACATGGTGTAGACAAAACGAAAAGTGGAAGTTTTGCTAGTTAGATATATGTTGTCCAGTGCTTTTTTGCAGATGGCAGAATTTTTTTCCTACTTACTTGACAATTATCGCCATATTTTGGACACTTCACACAATATCTTTATAAATTATATCCTATGTGTTATTCTGATGTATAAGCTATATTATAAAGTTTCATTTAACTCCATTCAGTTTTTACGTGAAAGAATAACAAACATCCATACAAACTTTCCATTTATATTAGTAAGGATATCAAAAGATGAACCTCTATGTAATGAATTTTCCATATAACGAACTTTTCCCCGAGATTTAGCCACTTTGTTATAAAGAGGTCCGACTGTATTTTACTCTTTATGAATATTAGTTTTATCATTATTTCCGCCTCCCTGTATGAAGTTATGTTTAATCATTTTTAATTGAAATTTTTTCAGGCTGTAAATGATGCAAAGCAAGATTTGAAATTTCTGTTAGTGTATTTACATGGTGATGATCATCAAGACACTGATGAATTTTGTAGGTAAGTATATTAAAAGCTATTCATGAGAGGATTATTTTTGCTGAGGAAAATTGGTTAGCATGCTCACAGCTACCATGCTATCATAGCTTGTCTTAAAGTAGATATTACAGTGGCATATGTTACTTATTCCATGAATGTGTTAAAAAGTTTCAAGAATAATTTTGTCATGAAGTGTCTGAAAAAAGCAAAACACGTTCATGATTTCTGAGATAAATTTCATTTTTGTTCTGAATATTAATCAGTTGAAATATATTGTTTTAAAAAAAATTTAATTTATGCTTATGAAAATTAAGAACAAAAATTGCTGTTCTACTAAGCACTATGCATTACACTTGAAATAATGTGTATATAATTTTTAAAAAATAAAATATGTAAATGATTTTTAACTATGTAAGAATTCTGACGTGAATCAAAATTGTTATTTAACTTGCAGAACAGTATTAAGAGGTGCTGAAGTTGTGAATTTTATAAATTCCTCATTTCTTTTCTGGGCTTGTTCCGTGAATTCTCCAGAAGGTTACAGAGGTAAGTTAAGAAACAAATGTTTGGAAATCATTTAAATTGTATGCCATTGGTTTTAAAAAGTTACGTTGCCTCACTTCTGTATTAAGAAAATTAATTAACATAAAATCAATTCGAATTATGTTTTTATTTTTATAAAATGAAACAAAAATAAAAAGATCTTAAGATTTAGAATTTTTTACATAAGTATCAATGGTTTAATGACCTGCATGGTGTATTAAAAATTGAAGAGTTACATACAGTAAAACCCAGTTTTTTGTGCTGTCCTTTTTATGCGATTTGTTTTGTGCAATTTTATTTTTTGTACGATTTTTTGTGTGATCTTTTTTTATGCGATATATGAATTTCAACAGTTTTGGCACCCCTGTAATGTTTTCTATCAATATACATACATACACTTCAAGACACTCTATTCATTGGTTATAAACAGTCTCTCAACAATGCACATTCCATTGCTTTCTCTCAACGCACTAGCAGACGAAAGCTTGAAGAAGAAAATTTCAATGACAGTGACATTATCAATAATTTGATAGATTATGAAGAGAACTGAATATTTTAACAGTGGACCCAGCTGGGACCCAGCTTTCCAACAAATTGGAAAAGCATTCTTTTAAAATAAATACTATCCTGAAAGGAGTATGAAGTTACAAAAAAGAGTTTGATCATGCATATCTGATTATTGTGACATTCACAAGCCACTGACCAACTGACTGTTGTCGCATAAACTTGCCATTTACTTTATGGTGCCAAAAAATAAATTAATCGGAATTTTATCTTCAAGTGATGAAAGCAATTTCGAACTAATTCATCTCAAGAAGATGCACGTTTTTGATTACGATGAGTAGCAGTGAATTATGTATGAGCTTTTTGAAAAGTTCTCAGTGAGAAATTAAATGTTTTTAAAGTGTTTCCATGTGAATTTAATTATTTATTTTGTTTGGAAATATTTTCTCATAAATTTCATGAATAATTGACATATCTTTTAAGTGTGACTTTTTTTTGCGTTCCCTATCCACTGCATAAAAAATGTTTTTTCGTAGTATATCGACAAAATTGTTATATGTAAGTATTTATGAAATTTTCAAATATTTTTTTGTGCAATTTCTTTTATGAACAGGTTTAACTGTTCTAATATTTATATTTCATTTAATATGAAATAGTTATTCATTTGTTACAAAAATTTTCTTAAAAAACAAGTTTTTTTATTTGAAAAAGAAAACATCTGTATTGATTTTGTTTTTTTAAAAGTATGTAATTATTTAAAAGAAGGTTCTTTTAAAAATTTGGCCTATGCGTGAGAGGGACCTCTAAAAACTATTACATTTTGTTTCTTCTGTTTGTGGTCATATTTGCCTAGTGGTAATGTTTGTGTTGGTATTGTATCCACTGAGTGATGTATTTGAATCCAATTGCCAATAAAAATTTCTGTTAAATTGGGTTTCAGGGGTGTTAATTTTGTCTCGAGAGCTGAAAATGTAAACAATTTTCGATTAGATATAATTCTTTGTGGTTAAAATTAAATCATTTGATTCTTTTACACATTATTTACAAAGGAATAAGTTTTCAAAAAGTATAAAGTGTTTGAAACATAATTATAATTTTATAAATTATAAGCATATGAAAAGAAACATTTCTGTAAGAAATATTAAATTTTATGTTGTGCATGATATTTCCTTAATTAGTAGCTCTAATTACTAGCAGGAAGTTGATTATAGAGTTAAATATATCCTTATTACATTGTAGCATTTTTGCATGAATAGAATAATAAAAAATATTTTTTAAAAAATTACATTTTTTAAAATTTCAATATATTTTTTTTATAAAAATATATAATACTAAAATTAAGAAGAATTTAAAGATTATATGATGCATTTTACAATTCTATAAAGTTTTATTCATCAAAGGCTATTATTTTAGAAAATATGAACAGCATAAAATTTACTTAATATTTCGCACACACACACAGAAATGTTCCTTATAACTTTTTAAACCTGAATTTGGATCACTAAATCATGCAAGGTACTTATCTTTCTTAAATCTCGTCATATGATCTGGTTTGCTGCCTGCTAGCTCGTTCAACTGCAATGTTGATGCCTTCCACTATTCCAGTGAATTCTTCTACTATTATTAATCTTAAGATGAGTGACCCACCAGTCGCTGTCTAATAACTCTTAGAAACCAGCTTACAATCAATGTTTAACCATTATTCTGCTTAAACAACTGGTACTTAAATAGACATTAAACTAAGTTATCTCTACAGAAAGCGGTTTTTAAACTAATATCACAGTTAAAGAATATTTTTCCCAAGAGGATTAGTAGAAACCCTCATAGAATCCATTACATATCTAGCTGAAAAATGTTTGTATTTTCAGCTCTCAAAACAAAATTAACACCCTTGAGACCCCTTACTAATGAGAGTCCTGTTTCTTATGTTGGCAGAGTCGAAATTTGAAGAATGGGTAGAGCTAAAGTGTCGTCCTTGTCTCTTGACTGGCGTTCAAAATTACAAAATCTATTGCCAATAGCTCTTGTGTTGTCTCATAGTGGAATGTTAATGATCCATCAGCTTAGATTTCTCTTCTGTTACAGAAAAAAATCTTAAATGTTTTTTTTAATTCATGTGAAAATTTCTTTTAGTTCAGAAGCTTGTTAATTGCTGTGTGAATTGATACATCAGATTTAAAAATTGGATCTTTTGGTGATCAGTTAACAGCTTCTTTAAATTCATGATATAATGTATAAATTTTAATGTATAATTTCGCTTTGGAAATATTAAATTTGTAAAACATATTTATACTTTTTAGTTTTGTAAATTGATATTAAAATTTTTTAAAAAGTAAGGTTGTGAAATATTTTTTTCTGTGCTTTCTTAGTCTCTCAAGCTCTGCGAGAAAACACTTATCCATTCCTTGCTGTGATTGTTTTAAGAGATAACCAAATGACAGTAGTAGCTAGACTTGAAGGGCCTACTGATCCTGATGTACTCATTCGACGTCTCAGACTCATAATGAATGATAATGAGGCATCTTTAATAGCTGCAAGGCTAGAGAGGTATCTTTTTTTGTATTGTGTAATTATCAATCTTAAAAAAATTATTTGTATGTTATCTAGTTATATTTCTTTCTTTTAATTTCTTTAATGTTATTTTTTTTTTGTTTTAAAAGTTTATTCTTGTGTTTAGGTAATCTTTTTATAATCTATGAATATACCATGTACATTATATATGCTTGAATTTTTTACTTTTTTGTGTTTGGAAATTTTCCAGTTAACTGATAATTAATATTTCCTAACTTTAAAAGGCATTCATTATTCTCCCCCTCCCCTGTACATATGGTTGTAAAATATGTTTAAGAGAAATGAATAAGTAATTTGAGAGCTGAGAATAATACCTACATTTACACACACACATAAAATTCTCTATCATTATCTATAACATTTGCCATCAGTCAGGCAGTTGGTGGATGCCAGTGTAGAAAGATTTGTCTTTCTATACAAGGAAGTCTATAGCCCATTTTCATATCTTGTCCACCATCCTAAAGTGCACAGAAGACAAATCATTGTGTATTGGCCAAAACAAATGGTAATCCAGAGGCAATAGTGATACTACATGCCAGATGTTTCAAAATTTCCCTGCCAAGTGTTACTGACACATTTTGTGCCGGTTTTGCAATGGACCATTGTAAATCTAGGAGCATTTTCACAGGGCACAAACCTTTGCCAATAGTTACACCAGACTTCTACTTTTCATAGTAGAGCACACCTTTCGTATGCTTATGCATCCCACCTGATGTATACCAGAACTCTTTGGCAGTGAATAGATTGTTTTTTGTCATTGATATGTTTCTTTACTGGAATTTGCTTTGCGCTTTCTGTGTTTCAAATTGTCCTAACATATCCATTTTTCATCTTCTGTTATGATTTTCCTCTAGAAAGATTTTCTGCGATGCTTGTTGAATCGATTTGTACACTTCAAGACACAATCATCTTTGCTCTTCTGAGTCAATGAACATAACACCTACCTTCCTGTCTTCTGAATTTTTTTTTTACCATTGCTTGTAAATGATGTGGAATTGTTTTTTGTGATACTCCTAATTGTTTGGCAAGTTTTTTTTTTTGCTGAGATGCATTTTCATCAAGCTGTGTTTAAAAATCCTCATTCAATTGTTAATATCAAAATTATCATTTTTAACAAATCAAAACTAAGATTTTCATGCACAAACAGAATATGTTGACATGCTTTTGCAGATCTTTTCTTTTGATTCAATTCGTAATGAATGCAGTGACGAATGCATGATTTAATGAATAACATCTTTCATCTTTGAAATTTCAACTTTACTTTTGTTTTTCTTCCAGCTGCTGCATTGGTTTGATAATTGAACTAATTTGTATTACACTACACAAATACTGTGTACTGATTGGTTAGCTGTTTCCCAGTAGATTTCACACAAAACTTGCTGTACTAAACCTTACTACTGTTTTATACCTTTATATTTTTCTCCTTTTAATGGCAAAGCTTGAAATTCTTGCAGATAAAACTAAAAATAAAATTTAAGTTGATTACATTAACATTTTTATGTAATAAAGAAATAGATAAAGACAAATAGTTATTTGATAAATGTGGGAAATTTCTTTACTTTTCTTCATTCCATAATAATTTTTTTAATAGTTTAAGAGTATTTAATTTCTGATTTTTTGATAATCACAATGATATAAATGTTAATATCACAGGCAGGAGCGTTCTATGACGCAATCTATTCGTCAGCAGCAAGATGAGGCTTACAAAGAGTCTCTAAAGGCAGATCAAGAGAAGGAGAGGAGAAGACGAGAAGAGCAAGAAGTAAAGGCTCAACAAGAGAGGGAAGAAAGGAATAAGTTGCTTGAAGAACAGAAGCGGAAAGAGGTTTGTCTATTCTTTTGCTTGAATTGATTTTTTTGTATGTTGTTTATCTGTTAAATAAATATTGTCCAAGAATAAGAAATAAAGTTGGGGCACTGATTTGAGAAATAAGATTTTTTTATTTGTTTTAATTGTTGGTCAATAATGTAATTTACCATCAAGCTTACTCTCAAAAAAATTAATGAGTACAGCTACAGTTAACCCTTTAACTGTCGAGGAAAAGTTGTGAAATCCCCCCCACACACCCATTGTTTTCCCACAGGTGTGCATTATTATGTTTATTGCAGGAAAACAAGAAGCATGTTTTCCAACCTAAAAATTGTTTTCTTTCGCTGTAAAAAAAAGGAAGGATAAAGATTAAATAATAAAATGAAAGTACAAAATTTAATGTGTCTAGGGTTAAAGTATAATTAAAAAGTGTGTGTGATATATATTGAAACATGTTTGAACACATAAAAACCAGCATCACATTCACTGCATTGATAGCGAGATTCATGGCAAATATTTTTCCTTGCACATACAACATGATTTCTCGCACTTTTCTTATAAGACGTTAACAGCACTGAAAACTGCTTAGCTATGAAGTTCCTCGTTCCTGGAATATACCCTTTGAAATTCCTTCCGTACCTCCTCCAAAATAAGTCAATTCTTTAGAAGCACTGTCAATGTCATTTTATTGTAGGGAAAGCCATGGGACTAGTTTTAAACAGAATAGCACAATGTAAAAAGTTGTCCTTTGGAAGGACAAGTATAGAATTCTCGGGGCACTAAATGCACCAGCTGAGTAGGACGTGTATATAAACCGGTGGCATTTTAGGGGTTAACACTTATTTCTTCTATTACTTTTAAATACACTTTAAGACTGGGTTTAATTTTATTTGTGTGTAAATTGTGATAGGATTTTTAAAAAAATTTATTTACAAGTTTCTGATCTATTCACCATTGAGACCACATTGATTTCCACTGTTGAATTTCTATAATTGAATAAACTTTCATTTTTAGATAGTACATTTATATTGGATAAAATATAAGACTGTTTAATGATATTCTGCTATGCCAGGTTAGATGTAATAGTTTAAAACATTCAATACAGAGCTATTTGGGATAGGAAGATGGATTATATAGAAATTACTAGGAAAATAGCTTTTGTTGAATGTTTGCAGTGATAACATGATGATGTGAAGTTGTTCATAGTAGATAGCAATGATAAAATAGTTTTATATGATTAAAGTCTTAAAGAATAGTTTTTCAAGTATTAGTTACTGTAAAATCCGATGTATAATGTGCATCTATACTTTCAAGCTGCATTTTTTAATTTTTGGGTATATTTGCTGTATAACGCACACCCCCTTTTTATGCAGAAACTTGAAATGTACGTACACAATGTTCTTATGTTTTGAGCTCATTTATTCAAGGTAATATTCCAAAAAAGTTTTAGAACAAAATAATATATTTCTAGAACTACAATCCTTTTTAAGTTCATAAGGAGTGTCATTTCTTTTAAATAAACATTATTTCCATATATGTGGAGGTCTAATTTTTTCCTATGCTCAACTTTCTTTAATTTTAAAGCTCTTATTTTTATACCCGGCATATAACGCACACCCATAAATTTCAATCTTATTTTTTGTGTTAAAAGTTTTTTGTGTTATTATATGCCGGATTTAAGGTATATGGTACGACAAGTATCAAAAATACAAGTGTTATGTGATACTTTGGTCAAAGTTAATGTTAAAGCAACCAAAATTCTTGTTTATCACTGTTACTTGACTTAAGTTTTTTGTTTTTAAGATTGTGAAAGAAGAAAATCTAAGAATCAATCTTCAAATTTTCATAATATTCCTGAAAATATTTTGCTCCACTCCTTTAATATTTCTTTTTCATTCCAAGTATACTAAAGTTTTTACTATCCTATATGAGGAACAAATACAAATCTATTTGCACTTGTTTATTGTACAAAGTGTGTTAAAGTATAAATCCTTATTTTTTTTCAACACAAATGAAGTGAATTGTTTGATTTGTACTCAAGATGAGAGAAAGTGAGATGATTCATATGCACCCACAAATTTTCTTCTGACTGCATTGGCTTCTGAGGGAAGTTGTTGCTTGTTGAAATGCTTGTTGGGTTTCAATTTTTCTGAAAAGTGTCGGAGGAACTTGAATTGTGATAATGCATTAAATTTTGTGTGAATCTGGGTGATTCTATTTGTAGGATTCAACAGGCTTTCAATAATGATGCCAGAAAATGTTGACAAAATTTGTGTGGAAACTTCTAACAAGTATTGATTTAGAGTTTCTTGGTCATGAAACTCTCCATGTGATTTTGAGCTATTTGTGAAGAAAATGCCTCTGAAGTGGAATCGTTTTATCAAAAAGAAAAAAAAAAGTTATGCAAAATGTAATGATCCACCTGAACAGTACTCCAAACAATCACTCCCAGAAATGTTTTAAAACTATTACGTAGATGCAAGGTGAATATGTGTATAACCAAGAAAAAACTATTTTGATTGAGATAAGTCTGTACAAGTAATTGTGTTTTTGCCATTCAGAAGGTTGATGCCTTTTTAATTTGTGTTTTTTGTGTAAATCAGTTAAATCAGCCAATTCATAATTTGGTTAAGGTTATACACTTGGACCTCTAAATCCCCCCCTCAAAAGTTCATTATATGGAAAATTCATTATGTAGAGGTTCATCTTTCAATATACTTTATTAACCACATAAAACAAATTTTAAATTTATAAACACTTTTTATTTAAATAAAAGTAATTACTCACACTTTTTTATAAATTAATATCTATTTATTTTATATATCTTACCCATTGAAAAAAGAAAAGCTGCAAGAAAAAAAAGAAAAAAGAATATTGAGGAATACATTGTATTTTCAACATTAAGAAAATAATTTTATTTTAAAATTAATGAATGAACATTTTCGAGCCACTAGAAATGAAGTTACCAGTACAACTGATCAACACTACAAATTAATGTAGACTAGTTCAAGAACATGGGACACAAGAGACAACTCCACTGAGGTGAAAGGGGATTTCGAACATGTTTCTGGTGAAGTGGACAATGGGGGGGTTACATATTGCACTCTTGAATAAAAAGCCTAGAATTCTATAGCTCTTGGGGAGTAAGGCACCTAATAAAATTGGTTCCAAGATTTATAACCATCATCAAGTGAGAGAATAACTTGAAATGTCCAGAAGTATTTTAAAAATAGGGAGGGAAAAAAACTGGACATCAAGAGAAAATGTTCGTTATGTAGAAAATGCTCTTCGCTATTGGGAGGTTATTTTACGAAGAAAATCGGAAAATGTTCTTGGTTCCAGGAAAAGTTCGCATTATGGAGGTTCGACTGTTGTTATATTGTGACCAATTAAGGAACATATTATGACTGTAATTTAATTTTCTGACATGGAATTAAATTAAATTACTTGTTACTCAATTATAATTAAATTGCTTTTTATAATGTAATTTTGTTTTTTGAAAATGATGAAATATGTTATTTTAAAATAAATGTATTTATTTTCAGGATATAAAACGTCAAAAGATTGACCTTGCTTCCCAAATACCTGAAGAGCCGCCGTTAGAACATCCAAATACGATACGACTAATGATAAAGCTTCCGGCTGGTACAAGGTTAGAAAGAAGATTCAGGAGAGAAGAATCTTTAAAAGTAAGCTTTCTTGAAGGTTATTTCTTCTGAAGAATATGCAAATTATTTTTATTTATTCCATGTTTTGTAGATTGTAAGGTTGGTATGTCATTTAAATTACAGAAAATGTTATTAGAATAATGTTTAATAAAATATCTGTGTAAGAATTAAAAGTTTTTTTTAGATTAATATTTTAAATAATTTATGGAGATGATATATTTTATAATGAAAATTAAGTGCAGAAAAGGATTAAAAAAAAGAATTGATATACATATAAATGTGTTTACTTTTAGTTATATTTGTGTGAATGAGAATAAGTTAAATATGGGCCATATTGAATATTTTTCTTTTAAAGAAATAGGTTTAATATTCATTTTTTTAAAATTTAATTTGAAATACTTTTTTTTATATTTGTGATAATTTTTTTTAAAAATATTCTAGATACTTTTCTGTTAGCCAGGTGCAAGTGATAATTTGACATTTTTATTTAATCACCATTGACGTGTTTACCATAAATCAAATTTGTTATGCATATGTATGGTGAGAATATTTGTGATTGTCTGTCATGATAGATGAACCATATTCTATACACATAAATAAAAATGAAGTGTCTGTTTGTAATTTGAAATTAACAGCTTGTTACTAAATGCACTTAAAAGTACGGTACTTATATGAAAAAATCAGTTTTTAAAATTTTTGTCTGTCTTTCTGTACATCTGTTTGTTTGGGCTAATCTCTGAAACAGCTGGACCAATTTTGACGAAACTTTCACTGGCAGATAGCTAATGTTTTAAGGAATAACTTAGGCTACTTTTATTTTAGAAAAAAAAAATAGGATTCCGGGAAAAAATAAAATTAAAACCAATGAAATAGTGAGCAATATCCGATTCAAATAGGGATTATTTATTTCAATAGGGACTATTTTTATTTAATAGGAATTATTTTATTTCGCGAGCCTTCTGTCTCAACGATTGCTAGCAGTTATATCAAACTTTTTTCTTTGATTAGGTTGCTGCCATTCGCCACATTTTCCATTCATGTCTTGATCCTAATGATTTTACAGTCGTTAACTGCATTGTCAAAGGTCATGCGTCTCTTTCACCCCCTTCCTTGCGGCTTCGTTCGTGTTCCCGTTTCACCTTACTTGCTACTTATACCTATTTTGATCCTAAAGATTTTAGTCCTCACCCATCGACAGTGTCAAAGGTCATGTGTCCCTTTCACCCCTTGCTCAACAAAAAGCAAAGAAAAAAATAAAACAAAAAAGAAACATATATTCACAAAGTAGAAGAAAAGTTTTCGTAAACTCTGCGAAGTGAATTAACACTTTTTTGTTAAATTCCACATGGACGAAGTCGCGGGTAACAGTTATTTAACATAAAATAAATGCATCAGAAAGTAATATTAATGTATTACACATCCAGATAAAAATTATTTACACTATTTTTAGCGTTTATTACACAAAATTTGTAACAATGTGTTACTTTTGCTGAGCAGGTAGGTGTTTTCAAAAATCGACCCACAAGAGTTACGGGGCGTCATAAATAATAATAACAATAATAAAAAAATCAGCAATTATATCTAAAGACTTAAAATTTAGCAAACATGGTTTTTTCATTCAGCTGAGTTATGTAAAAAGCTTTTTTTTTTGTTTAATTTATACAATTCATGTAAAATTAACTCATTAAAAACTTTATCCTTCAGTCTGTATTTTTTAATTTTTAAATTCACCTGTGCAAAGAACGAGTATACCAGCTAGTATATATATATATGTATATATATTAAAAAACCCTTTTACTACAAAGGAAACTTGTAAGAAAATCCATGAAAAGAATTCAACTTCCATTTTTAAGATGGCATTTGATAGAGATGCAATATTTCTACCCTCAAATATTAAATGCTTTCTCAAAATAAATTAAGTAATTAAAAAATGATGAATTTTTATAGTATTTTTTATGTTATATTAAAAATGTAGTTTAAAACAAAATGAGTTTTTTTAATTGTTTGTTGCATAATTCCCATCATAGTCTAATATTGGCAAAATTTGTGTTTGGTTAACAAAAAGTAACTTATTTTGTTTGTTTTATAAAATTTTTATACTTTTAAAAATTACTTGTATCCTTTCCAATTATATCTTTTATGAGCTGTAGCTTTTTAATTTAGATTCTCATGTGGTAATTAATTCTTTTCCATCCCTGTTTTCTTTAATTAAACTAATTTTTTTAAAATTTCATTTCAGTTTTTGTATTACTTTGTGTTCTGCCATCCGGAATCTCCGGACTGTTTTCAAATTGTAACAAATTTTCCTCGTCGAGTTGTACCATGCGAACCTACTGAAAACAACCCAGAACCACCATCATTTATTGATTTTGGTTTTGGGAAATCTGAGATGCTTTTTGTGCAAGATCTAGAGGCATAAAATCACCTGTATGTAAGAAGTTCATTCAACTATGTGAACCATCATCCTTGATGTTGAATATTCTTTTAAGTTCTTGTATATTGAGAGTTGGTTTGAATGAGCATGATCATCTTTGAGAAATATTGCTTGCTTTTTGGAAGAAATCCTGAAATTGGACCATGTATTCATCCATTTTATATTTGAGAACTTTTGTACTGTAAAATTGCGATAAAAGGTGAGACTTCCAAGTACTCTGTTCATTAGATTTTGTGCTGTAATCACTTGAATTAAATATTTTATGCATTTTGCTACTATATATTTGTGTTTTATTTTTCATAAAATTTACCCATATTCATCTAATTTTCATTTAAATTGGTTGTGTGGTATAATTTCATAATAATAAGCAACTTTGTGTCTTATACATGATGTTTTGAATATTCATTTTTTTCCGTATATTAAGGATTTATTATCTAGGAAAAACATTGAATGCATTTTTTAATTATATTTCTTAAATTCTGTCTAATAAATTGAGACTTTTGAATCTTAGATAAATTATTTAGTCTTTATTCAATGGAATATGATATTTGTATGGAAATTTAGCATCTACTATTAATTTAGTACGCGGTATTATTAATTCTTACAAAAATTAGATAATTCACTCTTAATAAATATATGCTTAGGTAAATAATTTTAATTTTTAGTCATTCAATAGAACCTCATGATATTATTCTGAAATTTCATGTTATATATGCCTACTTCTTTTTATGAATTATACTTTAGGAAATTTTGTAAGAGTTATCTCAGGATGAAATTTCTGACTATATTATAAATTTGTACTTAAATTTAGAATGAAAATTCGACATTTTTCATTTCATAATATTTTTACTTCTAAGCATAACTTATGTAAAGTATTTTTCTAAAACCGATTTCCATGTAAAATAAGTATTAGAATTGAATATGATTCATAGAACATCCTAGATTGTTTCAAAAGTAGTACTTTAAATTGAATACAAGGGTTTTTAAAATTATTTGTAAAATATATTGCAACTATATGAACATTAAATACATGTGCTTCTATAATGAATCTTGAGTTACACATTTTGGGTTGGAATTATTAATAATATAATTCATATACATAATTGTGCAGGGGGGTGGGGGGAGTTTTAAATCTTATCTTTGACTTTTAAGTTTTTTGAAATTGACTTCTCTCTTTTCTCTAGGAATTTGCTGTAAAAAAAAGTATTGTTAAATTGTTTTAATTTCATGTTGATTGTTAGTTTTTTATATTTTTTTTGTTGTTAAATTTTTTCCCTTTATATATGCAAGTTGTAATACTAATGCCTTTTAGCTGACTTAAAAAGGTTTACTATGTTTCTCAAAAGAATGTTATGGACTGCAAATCTAAAATTTGCTTATGGTTTTAAGTTTATTATTCTATGAATATATGCTAATTTGTAATATAAGATTTTGCAAATGTTTACGTATTGAGTAAAAAGAATTTGAACTTCTGAAAATGACCATGAAAAAAATGTATTATTTGTGATTTTTTTTTGGTATTTATTTTTATTGTAAAAAAAAAAAAAAAAATTTGTGTCCCGAATTATAATATGTAAAGAAATTCACATTCAGATATACTGTGATTATTATATTCGATGTTTGTTACTATGTTTTTGAAACAGCTTAAAAGTAAGAATCCTTTTTAAATATTGGATCAGCTGCTTTATTCATAAAATTTTTAAAAAAAATTCTATTATGCAAACTATATTATTATATATATGGCTGAAATGTGGAGTTAAAATTGTTTATTGTAATTTTCAATGCTTTAAATCTTCTATTATTGCAAGGTATTTGAACAGGTTTTTTTGTGTTCAAGATATATTTATGCCTAATATTTTATTTTGAACAGAATTTGATTCATGCTGTAATGTTTTTTTATGGATTCTGTTAGTCTTGTCTAAGTCTATTTTTTAAGTAGTTTGCAGTTGGTTTCAAGTGCCTGGGTAGTTGAGTTCGTTGAATAATATTGTTATTTGTTTCAAATATCTGTTGCAAAAGTTACTTGCAATTTTGTAATGGTATAACAAAATATTATTCATTTTATGTAAAATTCATAATGTCCATATTTTCATGTGTGAAGAAATAAATTTTTTAAAGAAATAGTTGAGACAAATGTGATTTTATTACTGTTTTTTCTTGATATGTATAATTTGTGACTGGAAAAGTAATAAGTGATTTGATTGCACATTCTTAAAAAATGAGATTAAAGTTAATTATAAATTTACATGTAGTTACCTGATATTAAGGTTTGGATTGTAATTAATTTCTTATGCATATTTTATGTCTGATGAAAATGTTATTAATTGCTTGACAGCATTATTCACTCATTTTAAAAATAATCATGTTTCTTTTTTTTTCGTCACTTGACTAATTTAAACTGAGAAAGGATGTACAGTATTATGTCAAAGCAGTCAATATTTACCTCTTTCCATTTCTAATGAATTTCTAAAACACTAATTTATGATATGAAAGGATTATTTATTTTAAACTTAGCTAAAATGCTTATAGTAAAAATTGCTTATTTCTGATAGAGATTTTTAACAGGATTTTTCAAATTCAGCAATGGATGATGAGTCATTGTCAAACGATTTGAAAATTTTACTATTTTTTTTTATCTGATTGCAAAATAAAACTACTAAATTTTTGTTATTATAATTTATGAGAATAAGATGCATTAAAAATTTCTTTTCATCAAAATTTCAATCTTTAAAAACTTTCTGTTTAATGTGCTGTGGCGTGTTTTTTTTAAAATTGTCGTCGTGCAGTAACATTTGATGATGTGTTTGTGATGAGTCATTTAGATTACTTCATTTTAGTTTAAAAAATGTCCACGTCAAAATCTGTGTACGATAATCCTTGTGTAAACACAAAATAAAACAGCTTACAAGTTTTCATTAAGTAATCGCATGTTATACTGTAAAGAAAAATGTAACAAAGGAATTAACATCAAACTTCTACCATTATGCGTGGCTTATGAATTTAGAGAATTATAGAAAGTTTCTCTTTTGTGGGTGTGTTCCAATCAATATTACAATCACCATCTTTCATTGCAATGCCTCTGTGAATATCTGCACAGGTACTTATGCTAACTCATTATGCGGCATGTAAAAGATCCATTGAGTGCCAGTTTAGCTTGGGTGCTCAGCAAAATTAAATTCTTAGTATGGTTTCACATTGTCAGAGTTCAGGTATCTCCCTCTGGGAAGGAAACTGGGCATCAAAATTATTTGTTGTGATTGTTAAACCACCTGTATTGGTGCCGCAGTAAAATGAGGTACCAGCTTCCCAGAGAATGGACTAGGACAGCAATACTAAAACGCCTATCTGCGCAGCCCAATTAGGGAAAAAAACTTATGCTATCTATATGATGGAACTTAAAAGATAATTTTTGCTACTTTTTTATCTGCTGTCAGCCAATTAATATTTTAGTTTTGCTAATTTTTGATTATGTTTGGTATGCGTTTATTAAATTTACAGATTCTTTTTTATTGATTTTATTTTACAGATGGAATTAATTATAGCACAGGGTACAGACTATTTGTATGGGAGGGATTTACATTTAGAAAACTCGTGCATAGGGATGAAAATGTTGGGGTATAATTTTTATACTAAAAATGAAAAATCTCTTGACATATGGTTAAGGTTTGAACTCCCGAATTCCACCCTTGTATGCACCAATGATCAAACGAACATAAAGGGGCTTTATTTGTTTGTCTTTTGGCAGTAGCGCACACAGGAATTTTTCTGGGGGAGGGTCCGGGGTCGAAAGTTCACCATTCTTGTATCATGCTCCTTTTGATTTTGTCGATTTTTGGGAACAAAACACAGTGAAAAACTAATTTTTGAATAAATAATTAGCATTAATTAATAAAATTAATCATTAATAAAAAGTAATTAATTAAATTTTACATACTATATACTTAGAATTATAATCAACGGGGAAAAAATCAAGGGCTTTGTGTGGGGGGGACCCCCCTTGTGTGCACCACTGTCTTTTGGTTATAGTGTGTATCAGATATTGTTCATCTTTACAAGTTTATGTGCATAGAAATAAACGATGTGTGTGTGAAAAACAAAATTAAGAAATTTGCAATAATCTTTTTGTATTTATTTGGGATAAATATTTTAACTACTGTTTAATGAATTGAAATTTTATTTGTGTAGTATTGATTGCCTTTGTACTCTGAAATAAGAAAATTGTGTATTGATTGAGCACTTAATTTATATAATTCTTTTAAATTTTTTAATTTGAGTTTTTGTAGTTATTTGAGTTTTACTTTTTTTGCAGTTATTTCCATTTGAGTCATTAATCTTTAATTGTCATCTCACAACTAATTCTAATTAATGACATTCTTTTTTAATTACTCTTAATGATTTTATTCATTAAAATTAATACATGTTTTTGGAATATCATAAATATTTTTTCAATTTCTACTATTAGTTCACTCTCTCCCTATATTTATATATCTTGTGTGTGTTCAAATTTTCAGTCGTAAATAAAATAAATACTTTTTATTCATCCACTCAAATTCAAATACATATTTTTAAACTTGTAGTGGATGACACTTGTGATGTTAATACAATTTTTTCAAACGTTAATTCATTAATTAAATTTAATTTTAGTTTTATATGGGAGAAAAAATTAAATTTGTTCCAAATGAAGGCAATAGATGGTGATAGTATACATTGATTATATATATATATATATATATATTGCAAGGAAATTTGCTTTCTATTTTGCAACTTAATATTGTGATTCTATCATATAGTTTCATATTTATATTAATAGTAACTATTCAATAAGAATTAATTAAAATAAAATTTTTCTTTGTTGACCTAAGTAGGAATTGACTTTTTTTTTTAAATATTGTTTTATCAGCAATTTGAACTTAATCCGTGAGGAAAAGGCACAAAATGGGTCTGAATCTTATTAGGAACAGAAACTATCAAAGTGTGTGTCCTAGAAAAAGTTATCTTCTATCAATTCCTATGGAGTAAATGGTTAAAAGTTGCGATTTTAAATTATTCCTTCTAACATACATTATTAAGTAAACTTTTACCTTTAATGAATCAAAATTATGTAAAAAACTAAATTTTCTATTTAGAACATTTTGATTAATTAGAGTACCTACACAGAGGACTCTTTTTATTGGTCAAAAATAAGTTATAAATAAAAATCTGAAACATTTTCTTATAAATGCAAAATTATTTTGAAATTTTTTTCAATGTTTTTAACTCCAATACACAACCTTCTGCTTAGTCAACAAAGGAAAGAAAAAATGGACGTAATAAACTACCATATTTACTCGATACTAAGTCGCAATCCAAGTTCTCAACCTGTTTTTGTGAAAAAAGGTTGATTCCAAGCCGCACCCCCTCAATTCTCTACACGTTTTTGAGAAAAAATAAAAAAATGTTTATCGATATCCGATACGTAAGAAATTGAAAAAAAAAATTCTTTAATAAATAAGAAAAGTTAATGATTTATTTATTTTACCAATGTTAAAAACTTTCGAATACATACATGAACTTATAATTACTCTAACCGTCAGTATCACGTTTTGAAAACGATTCGTCACTTCCTCTCCAATGCATCTGTTATACAGTAGAACGTCATTTATCCGAATCAATTGGGACCGGGCACCGTTCGGATAATCGAATGCGATCCACGCAGTGATTGAAACCGGACACTATACGAATATTGAAAATCATCCCATGCTGGAAGCGTGCTTGCAGAAAAAGCAAAATTCCGCAATTTTATCTTTATTGTGGAAAATAATCACGTAATTTTCGCTGTACCATTGTACACCTTCGTTTTTTCGCTGCAAGGCCTCTGATTTTCTTAAGCAGCCGTAGTTGAGTAGGACAGCACCCTGATTGTTGTTCGTACCACTCCATAGCTATCTAACGCAGAAAACACGTCAACATTTGATGGACCCTTGCTACTTTCGTTGTTGTTGTTGTCCTCGTCTTCATCCGTTTCATCGTCGACAGGGTCGTATTCTTCTTGCACGGAAGTCACAATCTCGTCATCATTTAGCATTTGAAATCCACAGTCTTCTGCATCGCATGCCATCTAGGTTCCTTCATCTTCGTTGGAATCCTGGAATCGATTGTGGTCAAAGTCGGAAATCTCCACTTTCTGCCATCGCGAGACTGTTTAATATTTCAAGTTTTGTCTCTATGTTCAAGACGTTGAGCTTCCGTTTGGAATTCGAAGCCATAGCAGTTCACAACTCAACAAAAGAGCATGTATACACTCCCTCACTTGGAAACAAACTGACCCAATATTCAACGCAGATGTTTACCAAATCACACAAATGAAATTCCTTAAATATCCTTGATCTTGTGTTTTCCCGTCACTTTTGACCTCATGCGAAACAACTGTTCAGCATTGCACTGTTCGAAAACGTATTTATCTAGTCTAGATATATATTATAAATGCGAAAGAGTTTGTGAGGATGTTTGGCCGTCTTTCACGCAAAAACAACTGAATGGATTTTAATGCAACTTTACAGTAATATAGCTTATGCATCAAAATAACACATAGGCTATAATTTATAAAGATATTGTATGAAGTGTCCAAAATATAACGATATTTGTCAAGTAAGTAGGAAAAAATTCTGCCATCTGCAAGCAATTCTGGCGTGCGCTGCAAAAAAGCCCACGTCAGCATATATCTATCTTTTGTTTGTGAAGAAACTCTTTTTGTTGTGGCTACGCAAGGCGCTCGCTTCTAATCAATTCCTGTGATCAGCAGAACACTTTGGGGGGCAGAGACCTCCCATCTCTCTCTTCCACCAACTTCACGAGAGGACTTTGCGGCTCGACGGCCATTTAGAGTACCCCCATGCCGTGCAGGCACTATACATTGACAAACATCCATGTCTTCTCCGGGATTCAAATCCAGTTCCTACGGCACAGCAGTCAGCGTCGCTAACCACTATACCGGATGGGCAACCTGGAAAAATAATGCGGCTTAGATTGGAGCAAATACGGTATTTTCTTGCTAAAGTGTTAAGTAGCCTAGTGATCATGATCTCGGAGGGTAGTTGAGGGTTGAGGGACTGCTGCACATTAAATTTGTCGAAGCTCACCTCCCGTTGGCGTAGTGTGGAAGTTCGAAAAGGAGATGCCATCTCAAATGTCGCCCTCGTCACTTGGTTGTGGATCAAAACAACAAAGTCCGTTGCCAATTTGTTCAACAAAGATTGAATACCCCGCGTGACCAGCTTGTAGCTTTAAAAACTTTTCGGGCGAGCTCGGTTCCTGCGTTGCCTTAGGAGAGTTACATTAACGCCGCGCTGTAAAGCAACATGAGGGCTACTGTCTATAGACATCGTAATTTTGAGCGTTGGTCAAGTAACGAGGACGACACCTGAGCATTCCCTCTCCAAACTACCACACCGCGCCAACGGGTAGACTTTGAGCCCCGACAAATTTAAACTGCATCAGCCCTTTCTACACAGCGGTTCCTAAGGGGAATCAGGACACGAGTTTGGGACCATAACAACTAGGCTACCGCAGCCAACGTGTTATTTTCGAGTGCGATGTTAATAAACACTCACTAACACACCTTGAATGTGATAAGTCGACGCATCTTGCCAAAGAGTGTAACGTGGGATTCAGAACCAATTGTAGTAAGCTAAATTTAAAGGAATTTCACAAAATCTCTGAACGTAGTGTGGAAGTTTAGAGTGTGTGTGCGAAAAATTGAAAATGATAAAGATTTTGTTAAGTTACGCTGTCATAAAGTTTAATGCTAATGGCGACATCATGTCTGCAATAATGATGATGCTTAATTTGATAGAAATGGTGTTCATTGAGCAGTGTAAAGTGTTATCAAAACTTTATTTTTTAATAGTTTTTAACCAAACTCGTTTGTTTGTTGTGAATAAAATATCTCATCATGGAACTCAGACTGTGTTTTATTTTAAAATGGCCAGTTATATTTATAGATCCGTATATGAGAAATTATATTCAGTTCGGTAAGTCAAATATTATTTGTATATTCCGTAACTTAACGTTTAATCTTATAATTCCTTTCATGTTGCTGAATGTTGTATTTAGGGTTGGTTGACGATTTAATTCATGTTTGGGTACTTATGTACTATCGCAATCATGTCAACTTTCAAGATAATTCACCAAACTGGCTACCCCAATTTCGCACATGTCGTAGGCTCTGATTTGGCGACCATGGGCTTCATTTCATGTTTCTCTACTTGCCACCATTCTGCCGGCCTTATCACACACGCATGTCTCGGAACAAATCGAGTCTAATAGTTGTGAGGGTGAAGGGTTGCCGTAAAAAACCGATACGTTCTGACGCCAGCCACACTCTATCTTCCCATTGAAAAATTACTCGATTTTTCTGCTTCGGAAAAAGAACATCCAGTATATTACTTCTTTTATTCCGCTCACTTTTTTGTTGACTGTCGTAAGTGTAAGTGGAGTGCCCTTCTGTCTAAAAGATTATACACCATTTCTGATGCGTTTGTCGAAGCCAAGACTGTCATTTTGTTTATGGAAGGAGAACAGCCGAGCCGAAGAATTCTATTGTTTTGAATTTCAAGCAATTGCTCCAGCTCTCTGGGAAAAAGTTCTTCGAAGCTGTTGCTATGACAACTGTGCAAAAATCACTCCAAAGGGTTACTCCAGATACGTATCATAAGGACTCAAGCCTAACGCTTCGTTGATATGGCAAGCTCGTATACTAAAATGCGAATCTGGGATTTACCGAATTCTCGGATTATTAAAATAAATAATAATTATATAATCATATATAAAATGACCTTTCATCCTTTTTCTTAATTATATATATTAAGATATAATGTAGAATTTATAATAAAATAAAAAAAGTTATTTGTTATTTTTTTGATTATTTAATTGTAATTATTTATATTTTTAGCATAGTATTTTTCGACTACGCGCTCCGTATTTCCGTCAGTGTATTCCGTTTTAAGAATTCCTACGGTTTTAGTCAATATCGCTAAGATGGTTGCAATAGTACATAAATACCCAAGTGGGTTTTTATATCATATTCTACATTTGAATTCAAAGTATATATTTAAGTGTTTTACGACATGATACGATTTACACATTTTTTAATTTAATGATTTTCATAATTTTTTTCGTTGCCTCCTATGTGTATGTATGATGTAAAACCGATTTTATGCTCAAAATTTCATAAGAAACTAAACCATTTAATTTTTTGAGGAAAAAACTTGAAGCTTATATGAAGTGACTTTAAAAGGCTACTATCCCTACAAAAATTGATGTACATATATAAAATTTGATTTACAAGTACGTCAAACTATGTATAACAAAAGCTGGTATGGGTTTTGTGATAACATGATTGTGGCATTCGTACAATACTTTTTATGAATGCTTACTGAAGATTCCTAAAAAAATGTGTAAAATCAAAATTCAATTATTTTTAATAAATTAAATATTGCTTTGATTGAAAAATGCATACCTACTTTCATTCCATGTACTATTAGCAACAGGTGAAATAAATTTCCAAGTATTGAGGCACAATAGAGAAAAGGCCCTAGCATTTTAAATTTAGTCAAACAAGTTGTTTTTTCTTTTTGAAATAAGTCAGTTTAAAGTTTTGATTTACCATTGGGATGTGAATTAAAACAAACGTAAAAGTTATCACAACTCTGCGTTTTTAAAACTTAAAGAGTTTTAAAATTTTGCGAGAGTATAGAAAAGTATATAAAAAATAATTTAGGCTAAAGAAAAATTCGATTTGATTTTTTGACCTATTTTTGTCAATTGAATCGTACTGTGCCCTCTCTTAGTTGCACATCAGTTATTATACAAGAAATGAACTTTATTATTTTTTTTACATATTTTTGAATTTTTTTTTTTGTCAAGAACGTTTCTATTCATCAATATTCTGAAGTGCATATTATTAAATTAAGGTATCCGACTACATTCGGAACCGTGATTTTTTTAAAAAAAGCGTATAAATGGATAATTTTCATGGTATTTAGTGTCACTTAGATTAGAATACATGCATAAAATTGTTTTAAGGATATTTTGACAAAAAAAATTTATTTAAATACAATATTTTGGCAAAAAATTAACTTAGAATAACCTTTTTTTCAAAATATTCTCCTTTTATAAAAAAATGCTTCTAAAATAATAATATATTGTTTATATAAAGTAAAGACTTCTCTATCTCTCTCCACAGAGTCTGAACAATTTAAAAAAAAAAAAAAAAATCACACTATTTTCAGAGTTACAACCCATTGAAATAATTATCGGCGTTTTTTTCTTAAAATTTCTCCCCTTTGTTGTCGTAACACATGGTTAAACCCACTTCTAAGTTAGATATTTCAAAAATTCTAGTTGAGCCTCTGTACAGAGGTCCGAGCTATATAAAGGCAAAATATTATTATAATAGAAGCATTTTTCACAAAAGGACAATATTTTGAAAATGGATTATTTTATGCTCATTTTTTGTCAAAATATTGCATTTAAATCATTTTCAATTGTAATAATATTCTTAAAACAATTTTATACACGTATTCTAATCTAAGTGACACTAAATAGGAATATTATCCATTTATACTCTTTTGCAAAATCACAGTTCTGAACGTAATCGGATACCTTAAATTAATATGACTACAAATGTTGATAGATTGAAAAAACACACAAAGTGTTAAAATTACGCCAACGAAATCAATGAACTCGTGTCTTCGCCAACAGCCCTCTCGTTGCTTTGCAGTGAGGCACCACTACCTAAAGTATTAATAAATTATTGAAAACTTGCTGGTCTACCCGTTCTGCGCACGGGTGAACTGGAAAATTAAACAACACAGATTGAAGGATAAATAAGTTTTTAATGAGTTAATTTTACGTGAATTGCAAATTAAACAAAAAGAGCTTTTTGCATATCTCAGCTAAACAAACAAAAAAAAAAAGAAAGAAAGAAAAGAAAAACACCTTTGTTAAATTTTAAGTATGTAGATCTAATAGCTGATAAAAAGGATTTTTTTGTTTTTGTTTATAATTCCCCGTAACACTCTTGAAGGTCGATTTTTGAAAATAACTCCTTAAGCTGATCTCTGCTCAGCAAAAGTAACACATTGTTAAAAGTGTTGCGTAATGAACGCTTAAAATATAGTAAATAATTCATATCTGAAAGTGTAACACATTAATATTACTTTCTGTTGTATTTATTGTATGTTAAAATTGTAATATTCGCAAGCAACACCGTTTCTTAAATTATAATGGCTATAATGGAGATTCAATGAAAAACACAGCGAAATGATAACGATAGTCAAATTGGCAAATGTCTAGCTACTTTCATAGCTCGAGCTTTATTAGAGCTTTGTAAGACCCGCCGTGTAGGGGAACGATGCACGTTAATGCTTTAACTACCGCATTATGATTTACTGCAGTTTTTTTCATGCAATATTTTTTTTTTGGATTACTACATTGAAAATTAAGGGATATACATAAACAAATACTCCACTTTGGGAAAATTAATCCATTAGAGATAATGAATTAATTAAAGATATTCCACTTTAAAGTTAATTATATACACCGTTCACTTAAAATAAATAGTCAAATCGTTTTCTAAAGTCTTCATTAACATACAAAAACATAAGATACTTAAATTTTGACATAAATTAATTTTTCGGGACAAAAATAATAATCTTTGCAATCCGCTGAAAACGCCGTCATCTGAAAACGCATATCTGCTGCAAAACTGTTCGCCTTCCCCGCTAAAATACTAATAAGATACTCATCATAAGACCCGTGCTGCCATATATCTTGGAAGAGTGGATTTCAAAGAATATTCCTGCTAAGTATTGGTAGAATATTCCTTCTAAGTAGGCGTGGTGTGGTAGTTAGGAGAAAAGGGTGCCAGCTCAGGTGTCATCCACGTCACTTAACTATGGTTCAAAATTACGTGGTCCGTTGCCAAAAGCCCTCGTGTAGCTGAACAGTGCGACGTTAATATTCACTCACTCCAAAAAATACAGTACAGTAGTTATAATTGTTTTTATACTTAAAAATGCAATATCCGCCTATTCAATTAAAATTATAGCGTTTTAATTAACTACTAACCACAAACAAACTATGCAAATATGTCCAAATGATGTAGTGTGAAAGACAAAGTTTATCTACTGTAAATACCAGAAGCAATAAAAGTATTTATTTTGAATCGATATAAAGATCAATTTCTTACTACCAAATGTGCATAATAAAATCATTAAAAAACATTCAAATAAAGAGAGATTTATAACAATCTCTCCCTTCAAAACTTAATATTATTCTGAAATAAAATAAATTAGGGATTATGCTGTTTACAAGAATTAATTAGAAGCGAGCGCTTTGCGTAGCCAAAACAAAAAGAGTTCTTTCACAAACAAAAGATTGATATATGCTGACGTGGGCTTTTTTGCAGCGCAAGCCAGAATTGCTTGAAGATGGCAGAATTTTTTCCTACTATTTGACAAATATCGTTATATTTTGGACACTTAACACAATATCTTTATAAATTATAGCCTATGCGTTATTCTAATGTGTAAGCTATATTACTGTAAAGTTTCATTAAAATCCATTCAGTTGTTTTTGCGTGAAAGACTCCCAAACATCCTCACAAACTTTCGCATTTATATTATGTATCTAGATGTAGAAAGAGAAAATATTTAATGAACTTTTTGTATGCATATTTCAAAATTATTTTAGACCATTTCTATATAGGATGCTACCTGTTATTACTTTTGATGCTTTCGCGTGCTTCGATTGCGAATTGAGGCTTCACTTAAAAAAGTAGTTAAGCGACTTGGATGTGTCCACTACTCATAGTTTATAATTTTGAAAATGCCATTTTTGAAAAATTCATTATTTAAAGAAAATTTTACCTTAAATGGATATAAAGCATATCAATAAAATGTTTTATATATATCAAGAATAACAAACATATTGGCGATTTTTTACGACAAAAAACAGACAAATCAATTTTTCTACAAATTGCCTCCGATTCAAATGAAGGGCCACTAAAATATTTTCAGCAGGCCATTCGTGGCCCACGGGTTGAAGACCCTTTCTCTAAAATATCATGAATGACGATTTCTTAAATTTGTTGCTGAAATGTGAAATCGGTTCAGTCTCAAGAGAGCCCACACCCTTAGCACGAATTATTTTGGGTTGGTTATAATTGTGTCATCTTGGTAACCCTACTTTGATACACTAGATATGGTAAACCTAACTACTTATGGAAATTTCGTATTTTGTCGGCGGGCATTTCGAATTTCATTTTGTTTTGGGGAACCGGGCTGGAATGGTCACATGTGTGAAGGAATATTCTTAGAATTTTTTACTTTGTTGAATGCGAAAGGTTAGAAAGAATTGATTGAATAGTGTATGAAGGAAGAATTGATTGCTTAGAGTTATGAATGTCCTAAATGTAACGATCGGCATGATGTAACATGGTCGACAATAAAACGCTTTCTTCGAAATTGCACCAGCCACGCCGAAGGTATGTTCGACCATTACCTCGGCGCTCAAACAAGGCGGCACTCAAACGATCATTCGCTTAGTGATGAGACCTTCAAGACTTTTTTTTAAAATTTGTTGTTATGCCGTACCCTCCACTCGGAAAAGATCAGCAGTAAGAAAGTAAGTGCTGCTTTTATATTTTTTTAACCTTAAACGTTTAATTTCTGTATTGTTTACATACATTTTCATTACGCATCCACCTTATCTCTGTATTCACTTGCCGTCATTGTCGGTTTCGCTTGGCGCCATCTCGTTCTGGATTGGCGCTTTTTTCGTTTTGTCGCCAAGGGTGTGGGCTCTCCTAGGATTTTACCGGTTACGAACTCGTCATCAACATTGTTTCGATTGAATCTTGATGGCACTTAAGACTCGTCGTGTAGTAGTTCCCGCGGTAGCCTAGTCACATACTCGTTCGTGGCCAGCATGTCATGAGTTCGAACTTAAGTGCCATTTAAGACCCGCAGTGTAGAGGGGCTAATGCACTTTAAATCTGTCTTGGCTCAAAGATCTTGTGCCGAGGTGATGTGGAAAAAAGAGAGGTGTGCCAACTCAGGTGTCGTCACTGTCACTTGACCATAGTTCAAAATGACGAGGTCCGTCGCCAAAAGCACTCGTGTAGCTGAACAGTGCGACGTTAATATTCACTCACTCACTCACGCGGTTCAAAATTACGAAGTTTGGCGCCAGTAGCTCTCGTATTGTTTGTAAGTGCGACATTAATAAACAATCGACTTATTAAATTGAATAGCATAATAACCACCTTTTCGAATTATATGATTTGTTTAATAATTTTAAAAGTTTGCAACTCTGGAATGAGAAGAGAGAGTAGAGAGAGAGAGAGAGAGAGTTGTCCCATCAAGATTTCAATTCAGAAAAAAGGGAAACAAAAACTTGCATTTACAATAAAATGAAATAAAATAAAAAAAATAAAATAATAAAAAAATAAAATAATAATAAAATAAAATAATAATAAAATAAAATAATAAAAAAATCAAATAATAAAATAATGAAAAAAATAAAAAAATGAAATAATAAAAAAAATAAAATAAAATAATAAAAAATAAGATAATAAAAAATAAAATAATAAAAGATAAAAATAATAAAAAAAATAAAAATAATCAAAATATAATATAATCTTAAAATAGAATAAAATAAATTCTCGAATGATACAAGAAAGAATTTTCTTCACAGTTAATGCTTAACTGATTTATATACCGTACAAAATAAATTAATTCAAGTCTTGTGGCTCTTTTCCATATTCTATAACATGCTTCTCAAACTTACAATATTTGTGACCCAATAGTAAATCATAATTTTTATCGGGCCCCTCTTTCTCCATACAATAGCAATGTATTGAATTCAATTACAGTATACTTTGATGCTAAAGCTAGAATACGATTTAAACTTCTTAAGTGCCTCTGGCGTAAAAAAACGTCCACCTCAGCCTAAGCGTTATTTTCGTTGGACGTATATATACGTCTTTCCGAAGTACGAACTTTTCTGTGCAATGTTATTCACAAATTCAAAATTGTTCCGAAGGCTTTGGAATGCAATAAAAGGATTTGTGCAATGTGTCTGGTGGCATCGGGTGGGGGAGGGTGTCAATTGCGTAACTTTTAATCGGCAGTTATGGGATTAATTATAAACCAAACAAACTATCAATATAAGTGTTGATTTTTGTATATTATTTTATTTTGGAATGCAATAAAAGGATTTGTGCAATGTGTCTGGTGGCATCGGGTGGGGGAGGGTGTCGATTGCGTATTTTTTAATCGGCAGTTATGGGATTAATTATAAACCAAACAAACTGTCAATATAAGTGTTGATTTTTGTATATTATTTTATTTTGGAATGCAATAAAAGGATTTGTGCAATGTGTCTGGTGGCATCGGGTGGGGGAGGGTGTCGATTGCGTATTTTTAATCGGCAGTTATGGGATTAATTATAAACCAAACAAACTGTCAATATAAGTGTTGATTTTTGTATATTATTTTATTTTGGAATGCAATAAAAGGATTTGTGCAATGTGTCTGGTGGCATCGGGTGGGGGAGGGTGTCAATTGCGTAACTTTTAATCGGCAGTTATGGGATTAATTATAAACCAAACAAACTATCAATATAAGTGTTAATTTTTGTATATTATTTTATATAGACCATAGGGTTACTGGTAATTATTAAACTTGTTCTTCACTTACAAGGAGAGTGCACGACTAAGGAAATTCATTTGGGGTCGAGACTTGGTATAATAGTAGTACTTCTTTAAGGTGTTCAATCTCTCTCTCCTCACTGTAATTCCGCCAAATGGCCAGTCAATTCCGAGAAAAAAACCCTTCGAAATTCATGCTTACCTTTTATACAATTAAATTTCAATTTTCTCCAACGATTTCGTAGCTTGGTTGATATATCGGCTGTATACTATGCGTGAGGTCTGGGTTCGATTCATCGGGGTCAATTTTTTTTTCATTTCATTTAATTATTTTAAAAATTAAACTTATTTATGAAAGGTTTATTAAGTATTAAATGATACTTTGTGTAATTATTTTGTATTTTATAAAGTAAAAACAATTAAATAAATTTATTATTTAAGTTATTAAAAATTCTTAATTTATTTATGAAATTATTAATTTATTTTTGAAATTATTAATTTATTTTTGAAATTGTTAATTTATTTTTAAAATTATATTAATTTATTTTAAAAATTAATTTTTTTCAAAATTATTAATTTATTACTTAAATTATTAATTTATTATTTAAATTATTAATTTATTATTCAAATTATTAATTTATCATTGAGAAATGATTATTAATTTATTATTGAGAAATGATTATTAATTTATTATTGAAATGATTATTAATTTATTATTGAAATTATTATTAATTTATTATTGAAATGATTATTAATTTATTGTTGAAATGATTATTAATTTATTATTGAAATTATTATTAATTTATTATTGAAATGATTATTAATTTATTGTTGAAATGATTATTAATTTATCGTTGAGAGAGAGAGAAATGATTATTAATTTATTATTGAGAGAAATGATTACTAATTTATTATTGAAATGATTACTAATTTATTATTGAAATGATTATTAATTTATTATTAAAATTATTATCAATTTATTATTAAAATTATTAATTTATTATTAAATTTATTATTAATTTATTATTAAATTTATTATTAATTTATTTATTATTAAATTTTTTTTTTGACTCTAGATAGACTCCTTGTGTGCCGACAAGTATAACACAAGGCTTACAAACGTAAGTCAATACAAAAGACAATGGAGATTACATGTAGAAGTATATAGGCACAAATGGGAACCAAAAGGGGAAATACAGAAACCTTGGGAAATACAGAAAAAACAAATACAGAATTAAATACAAGAATGCTCACATACAGACGGAGAAAACCAATAATAAAATTATACAATGAGGAAGATAAGAAAAATAAAAAAAATGTTCAAAAAACAAAAACATAAAGCATACATACATACACATACAAATATATATACACATGTATATTCACGTACAGAAAATGTTAACAAACACACAAAATTTAGAATCTAATTAATACAGGGAAATATGCTATTAATGAATGCACAAAAAAATGTAAAAGATGAATTTCCATCAACAAAAGCAGATAAAGGAGGAGGCCACTCTATATTGTTCTTTTGTAGGCACTTCATGAGTGTACATCTTTCCGAAGAGAAATTAGTACAAGCAAGAATCAGATGCTTGGCATTTTGGATTGTGTCACTGGAGCAAGAACACTGATCAGTAAGCGACAAATTGAAGTGCTTTAAATATGCTTTAAAGTTTCCATGCCCAGTTAGAAACTGAGTAAGTTTAAAATTAGGGTGAAAGTGCTTAGCCTTTAAACGGCTCTGAATAGAAGGAAAGAATTCCTTGGTGAGATGCGCATTAATTGAAATTTGATACAAGTTATTCCACTCGGAGATAATCTTTTCTTTAAAAACTTTCTTATGATATGATTTTGGAATGCTCATAGGAACCAGATCTCTTAATTTTGTCGCTTCTTTTGCAAGCCAGTCAGCACGTTCATTGCCATAGATTCCCGTATGACCTCGAACAAAAGAAAAGAAAACTTGTACTCCTCTGCTTCGAAGAAAATTGAGATTAATATGCGTTTTAACTATTAGCTTATTTTGGGAATAAATGTTATTTAAGGCACACAAAGATGATAGGGAATCGCTGCAAATTAAGAAATTCGATGAGAGGATTTCGTTATTGCAGATCCAAGAGACTGCTTGAGCTATGCAAAGTAATTCAGCTTGAAACACACTACACTCATCGCTTATTCTGAATTGGCGAGTTCCAATTTCAATAAAATCTTGGAAGATAACAAATGCAAGGCCAACCTTAGTGTTGATTTTGCTGCCATCTGTAAAGCAGACAACTGGAAAGTTGTTTTCAATATTTTTACGGTAATTAACCAAGTTAAGGGGAAATCGTTCAGAAGGATGAGGGAGCTCAGAAACTCTCAAGGAACCATCTAGACACTTATTGGTACAGTTCTTCGTTGCAATCTTGAATTCATTATTTCTGATAATAAAGATGTCAATAGGTGGAAATCCCGAAATAGCAAACACAGCTTCGTAGGATATCGTTCGATAGCCAGAAATAACTCGGAGAACAATTCTTCGTTGTATTTTTCGTAAAAGACGACAATATATTTTCTTCTTCAAGGCGGATCCCCAGATTTGTGAGCCGTAACAAATAAATGGAACAATGCCTTGTTTGTAAATGAGGGATGATACATTAGACTTGATCCCAAAGCTATTTCTGGCAACTTTATTAAGCCCTAGTAGAATTTTTCACATTTATTTGAAAGATGCAAAACATGTTGTTTCCAACAGAATTTACTGTCAAGGACAACACCAAGATATTTTAGTTCTTTCACACAGTCAAGAGAAAACCCATTAAGGGTGAGGTAGCCAGTGAGAGCGTTCTTTTCTCTCTTCTCCAAGAACATAACTTTTGACTTGACAGCATTAAACTCTAATTTAAAATTCTTTGTCCAGGTTGAAGAAAAGTCAAGAGTAAGCTGCGCTTGTCTGCAAATGTCATGAAAAGACTTTCACTGGAAACAAAGAAGTAAGTCATCAGCAAAAGCAATCGTTTCACAGGAAGAAAAAGCCAAGATTTTTTCCAAAAAATCATTTATAATGACGTTCCAGAGGAAAGGTCCAGAAACGGATCCCTGAGGACATCCCTTGTTCAAAAATTTCTCTTTTGAGGAATGACCTAAAGATAAAGTCACAGATCTATCCTTCAAGAAGCTGGAAATGATGGCAAATAAGTTGCCAGGGATGCTTGATCTTTTTAATAGACTTAGAATACCAGGCCACCAAGCATTATCAAAAGCACTCTTAATATCCAAGAAAACCAGGACTGTATGAAGGTTTCTCTCTTTTTCCTTTTAAAACAATTCCATTAAGTTTCACCAAGGCGTCTTCCGTACATTTATGAGGCATAAAACAAAATTGGTTTTTATTGAAGTAATTATCTTTGTATAAACGCCAGGCTACTCTGTTGATAATGAATCTTTTAAAACATTTACCCAAAGTTGACAGCAAACTGATACACCTTAGGTTGTCTAACTTAGGGACACGGACATCATTGACTTTGGGAATTAGGATAATCTTAGCATTTTTCCAACAGCGAGGAAAAGTCTTGAGACGAAGACATGAGTTAAAAACTGTTAGGAAGATATCAGGGTACATTTCATGCAGTTTCTTGACAACTTCTTTAGGAATAGAGTCAGGGCCAGGTGCTTTTTTCAACTTCAATTTATTTATAACAGCATTAATTTCATGGATGGTAAAAGGCGGGTCATCCGTTACGCTGGTATAAATAAGAGCGTCACTCCGTATTTCTTTGTGACAGTCATCATCCTCATTCTCACAATCATCAGGAAAAGAATGGAAGAGAACCTCATTAATTGTCTCTTCAAAAGAATTAGTCATGGCTCCACTTGGAAGAGCAATTCCACTGATTTCAATTCTTTTCTGAAACTGCTGTTTAACTCCAAAAGTATAAATTTTTTTCCACACATTATTTACATTAATTTCATCCAAAAATTTCTTCCATGAGCTTATTTTGGCGTCCAAAAGTTTAAAATTATAATTAGTTCTTAACTCCTGATATTTACTCTTATAAATTTCTTTTAAAGTGGCATTTTTACATCTCTGGAATCTCCGTCTTGCAGCATTAACGTGTTTTCTCATGCTACCAATTTCTGTTGTCCACCAAGGAACTCTGTGCATTCTCTCCCCGCTTTTTAATCGGAATGGACATTTTGCAAGAATTAAGAATAATAGAAATTAGTTCCTTTGCAAGATCATGTAGAGATTCAGGATTTTGGAAGGAGGCAATGAGATCACTAATACTGGACAGTAAAAATTTAGATGAGTCATAAAAGAGTTTCCAGTTCGCTTTTTTCAGATTAAAGATACAACTGTCACCATCATTTGTTGGAGAATTGAAATCTAGAGCAATATCAAATTCAATTGCTTTGTGGTCGGAGAGAGAATCATAATCAGGCAAATGCCAACAAGAAACGTCTTCCAGTAAATCCGTTCCAACTGCAGTTACATCAATGTAACTAGATCCTCGAGAGCCGCAAAATGTAGGACCGCAATCTTCATTTATGACAAAGAGGTTATGGGCACTAATAAATTCAATGAGCTTGGTGCCTCTAGAGTCGGAAAAGGGACTGAACCACGTTTCAGATTTACTATTGGCGTCCATAGACCAGACCAGTCTGTTAATGGGCATGCTGGAAAAAATTTGGTTAATTTTTTTTGTAAATCAAAATCAATATTCTTGGAGGGTTCGAAATAATAAGATACAAACAAATAGGATACTCTATTAATGTTCAAACGCACTGTCACTAGATTGTAATCAAGGTAATTTTGATCCAGAAAAGTTGAAATATTTCTATTTCTGACAATAATGGCTGCTTTAATCATGTCAAAAGAATGACTGAAGAAAACTCTGTAAGACGATGGAAAACCAGGAAGAGATCCCTTGTATGAATGAGGTTCTTGTACCATCGCGACATCAATATTTCTGGCTTCCATATTCAAAATAAGCTGCTGCGTAGCACTTTTCGATTTATGCAAATTAAGTTGCAAAATACGTAAACGCGGTTGAGAGAAAAACTATTCATAAGTTGACTGGGATGAAATAAGTTTCTCCATAAATTGATGGCATTTGCAGCAGCTAGAATAAGGTTTGTGATTTACATTAACCTTTTTATTAGGATCTCTTGTTTTCTTATTAAACCTGATACAGTTTACGCAAACCTGAGTAGAGAGATTGCATTCACTACTCTTGTGTTTTCCAGCACACTTGAAACAGCACAAGCCATTTTGACAATCAGCAGCCTTATGGTGATAACCAAAGCACTTAAAACAGCGGTTAATGGCTATGAAGTCTTGGATTTTACAAACGTTCCAGTTTTCTCTCAGGAACTTCAAATTCAGGCACAAATTTCGACAGTTTGGATTCATTTCTAAAACCAAATGCCGGGAGTTTTCGAATTTTTTAAGAGTGAAACGAATTTTTGTTTCCTCCCAAAACTGTACTTTCTCTTCCAATTCCAGATTTTGATCTTTCAAAAGTTGGAGAACATCATGGTCACTAATTTCATTTGGAAGATTTTTCAAAAGCACATTTGGGTTTCTCTTCTTCGGAGAAGACACTTTAAGAGTATTTGTCTTTTCTTTTATTGCTGTTAAAAATCTGTTTTTATCCTCCTTAGAGACACATTGTACCAGCACACGGTTATTATTAATAGTCCTCATCTTTTTTACCCCTACTTGAATTTTTCTCGGATTTAACTCCGTTCTAATAATTTGCCGCACCTCCTCAGATGTAAAATTATTTTCATTGGCACAGACAATAACGTTATTCAAAGAATGACTTGCATTCTTAAAGATAGATGGCGCCACGATACTAGCATAGGATGGTTTTTCAAACGACGCCGAGGCAACATCACTATTTTTTAAATCAGCAGATCCATTCACAGATTTTGAAATATACGATTTCAACTTACCCAAAGCAGTTCCTGCATCTTCACGCAACTTTTTGCTTGGATTTCCAGCACAGTTTAACACGTTTTCCAAGTTTTCGAAGCAATCCTCAAGCGATCGAAATAACGCGTCAACATCAATGGCCGCCATGTCGGCATCCTCTCCCATTATTAAATTTATTATTAATTTATTATTAAATTTATTATTAATTTATCATTGAAATGATTATTAATTTATCATTGAAATGATTATTAATTTATCATTGAAATGATTATTAATTTATTATTAAAATTATTATTAATTTATTATTAAAATTATTATTAATTTATTAAAATTATTATTAGTTTATTATTAAATTTATTATTAATTTATTATTAAATTTATTATTAATTTATCATTGAAATAATTATTAATTTATCAATGAAATGATTATTAATTTATCATTGAGAGAGAAATGATTATTAATTTATCATTGAGAGAGAGAGAAATGATTATTAATTTAATATTAAAATGATTATTAATTTATTATTAAAATTATTATTAATTTATTATTAAAATTATTATTAATTTATTAAAATTATTATTAATTTATTATTAAAATTATTATTAATTTATTATTAAATTTATTATTAATTTATCATTGAAATGATTATTAATTTATCATTGAAATGATTATTAATTTATTATTAAAATAATTATTAATTTATTATTAAAATTATTATTAATTTATTAAAATTATTATTAATTTATTATTAAAATTATTATTAATTTATTATTAATTTATCATTGAAATGATTATTAATTTATCATTGAAATGATTATTAATTTATTATTGAAATGATTATTAATTTATTATTGAAATAATTATTAATTTATTATTAAAATTATTATTAATTTATTATTTAATTTATTATTAATTTATTATTTATTATTGAAAAAAATATTAATTTTTTAAAAAATTATTTAAATAAACTTTTTAAAATTATTTAAATTTATTTAAAATGGGCTTATTAAATGTTTTATAAAATTATAAAATAATTAAATTAATAATATATAAAAAAGACATTTTGTATTATATTAATTATAAAATAATTAATTTAATAATATACTTTATAAATTATATATATATTTCATATTATACATAATATTTTAATCATCGTATATTTTATTTCGCATTATAAAACTATTTGTAACTCATTTTTATGTATAATATTATTTAATATTTATCATATATTTTATTATAAATATTATTTATTAATATAAAAATATATTTATATATATGTATATAATTTAATATAAATCTTTATATAGTTACAGTATTTTTTTTACTTTATAAAATACAAAATAATTGCATAAAATATCATTTAATACTTAATAAACCTTTCATAAATAAGTTTATTTAATTTTAAAAAAAGTTAAATGAAATGAAAAAAATTGACCAATCAATCGAACCCAGACCTCGGGAATCAGACTTTATAGTATAGTAGTAGTTTTAAACTTAATTACTAAATTGATATTTGAAAAAAAAATGGATTTACATCAAGTGTCATCTACTACAAGTTTAAAAAAATATATTTGAAGTTGAATGGATGAATAGAGAGTATATATATTTTATTAACGATTGAAAATTTGAACAATATATATATACAGTCAAATCTCTATATTGCAAATTTTTCCTGGAACCAAGAGCATTTCACGATTTTTTTCGTTAAATAACCTATCTATAACGAAGTGCATTTTCTATATAGCGTACTTTTTCTTTTGTGATTCCATTTTTGTTCTCTCTTTTTTTTAAAGTATTTCTGAAAAAATTTCAAGTTATTCTCTCTTTTGCACATTTTACGGCGGTCATTAGTCTTGAACTGGTTTCATTAGATCCTAACTCTCCGAGAGCAATAGAGTTCTGGGTGTTTCATCCAAGAAGTGCAACCTTTAACCCTCAATGCCCTGTTCACCAGAAACATCTTCGATATCCTCTTTCCCCCTCAGTGAAGTTGTCCCATGTCCCTGTGCTCTAATTATAAAATAAAATATTTGTTAAATACTACTTTTATGCTTTACATTATAAAATGTCCTTAAAATTCATTAATTTTTGTATAAAAATATTTTCTTGATATTGAAAATACAGTGAATTCTTCGACATTCTTTTTTCTTGTTTTCCTTGCAGTTTTTCTTTCTTTCGTTTTTGATGGATAAGATATATAAAATAAACATATATCGATTTAAAAAAAAAGGTGTGAATAATTACTTTTTTTAATATAGTGTTTATGAATTTAAAATATTTGTTTTATGTGGTATATAAAGTATATTAAAAGATGAACCTTTATATACCGAATATTCCAAAGAACGAACTTTTTTCCGGGATTTAGCGACTTTGTTACATAGAAGTCCGACTATATATAAATAGGGAAAGAATGAACTAATAGTAGTAATCGAAAAAAGTATTGGGGTGACTTAATCACCCCACGCGACCACTGTTAGCATCTAGTAGGTGCTTGCTCCCAGTTTAATAACAATCGCAATAATAAAAGGCATGAGACTGAAATAAATAAACTTAGATAATTATTCCAAGACTTCCTGGAAAAACTGTATGCATATATCAAGAATAAACGATTTACAGAATGCATACAAATTCCTTCTTGTAAGTCAAATCACATTGTAAATAAACATTGTACTAATTATTACGGAGTGTGAATGAGGTAAAAATTGACGTGTCGCTTTGATGGTCCATGTTACCATGGATGACATGGTAACCTGACCGGAAATTCACCTGACCGGAAATTGCCGTGAGAGGCAAGCATGCCAACCTTGTTGGCCGACACGGACGTTTCCGGCGATGACCGGAAATAAATAAAATTGCCTCTTCCTGTTCAATTAGTGGTCCGAATCTTTGCTTCGTTTTTACGATACACTGGAGGAATCAAAATAAATAACATTTAAGGTATCCGAACGCGTTCAGAGTACTTTTTTAACAAAATAGCATATTTAAACATTATAAATGGTTTTTTATGACTACTACCAATAAATACCAATATTTAATTAACAATATTTAAAATAAATTACTTAAATTTTACTAAAATTACAATTATAATTGAAATTAGCAATATATTTGAAAAACTTCAAAGCAATTAGAGAAAAAAGTTATAAATTTATAATAGTAAAAGTATTATTAAAACTGATTAGATGCATTTATCTAGAAAATGTACTAAAATTTTAATATTTTAATAAGATTTGAAAATTTTGGAGCTGTTCGAGTAAGCATGAGAAATGTGACATTTTTTATGAGACAATTATTTAAATAACAAGCCATAACTCAAAAAGTATTCATACGAAAAGAAATATTTTAGTTCTCTATAAAAAAGCATAATTATCAGGTTCAAAAAGTTTTACCGAAATACATTTGTAACATTTTGAGTTATCAAACTCGCCATGATAGATTTTGAGCAATTTAAATGCCCACTTGTATATCAAAGACTCACTTCCGGTTTTTCTAACTTTATAGAATTAACTGTAACTTGGACTCTAGGGAGCGTAGAAACAAAACAAATTCCTTTTGTAAAAAGCCAAAAGATAGTTCTATTCAATAAAATAAAAAACAAAAATACATGTCTTGATCGAATTTAGTCATTTTCAACGTGTTCGGATACCTAAAAGCGGCAATAAACCCACAAGCTTTAAAGGGCGAAAAATACTTTTAAAAGCTAAATAGAAAGCTTTAAGAAATGATTTTTAATGAATTCTAATCAGAGTAACACTATATATTTTTGTAACATGAAATGTACGTGTTTTAACCCTTAACTTCGCACTGTTGCATTTCTGCAACATATGATTTACTTTAAAAGATTCAATATTTTTTTAATTACATACAAATCACTTATCTGAGCAAAAAAAAAAAAAAAAAAAAAAAAAAAAGATTACACTGCGACGAAATACATGCTAATTTTGTCACTAGATGGAAGTAAATTTTTTTCAAGAAATCACAGCAATTATAAAAATCTCTGATGCCTCAAGAGCTGTGTTTTTGTTGTAAAAAGAATCCATTATATTTTATGCTTTCTCTTGTTTATTGACGAAACAAATTACCAGGTAAGAAATTTAAACATTTTATGACGAATAATAAAATCCTCACATATAAAAAAAAGTTTTGTAATTTACAGCACTTCTGCCCAATCTTGCATTTGCAACAAACAAAAAATAACTGAGATTCAATTTAAAACTGCTTAATTTTTTTTATATTTTTCCCTTTTATTATTATTTGAGAACTAGCTGATATAATTTTTTCATAGAAATTTAAAAAATTCCGAAGTTAAGGGTTAAGTTATTAGGGTAAGCTTGCAGAATATATTATAAATTGATTCCTTCACAAAATTAATTAAAAAAACTTACAATACTGTATATTTATAACTGTTTCATAATGCTCGACTGAGTTGTTTATAAATCAGCCATAAAAATTCTATATACAGCGAACAAGAAAGTAAGGGAACTGAAATAGGTTTTCATGTTAAAAGAATGTCGTGTTAAAGAACATTGCACGAAAAAAAATAAATATTCTACAAAATTAAGTTTATTAGAGTACATTTTATTTGCACATATATATATATATGCATGGATTTAAGGTATCCGACTACGTCCGGAACCGTGATTTTAAAAAAGCGCATAAATTGATAATTTTCATGATAGTTAGTGCCTTTTAGATTAAAATACATGTATAAAATTGGTTTAAGGAGATTTTGACAAAAAAAATATTCAAATACAATATTTCGGTAAAAAATTAACTTAAAATAATCTCTTTTTAAAATGTTCTCCGTTTGTGAAAAATGCTACAATTATAATAATATTTGGTCTGTATATATCTCTCACCTCTGTACAGAGGCTCAACTAGAATTTTTGAAAAATTCACATTATTTTCAGAGTTACAACCAATTAAAATAATTATCGGCGTTTTTTTTTTCTTAAAATTGCTCGCCTCTGCTGTTGTGGCCGCGGTAGCCGAGTGGTATAGGCATCGGATCGTGGCTGGCTTTGTCACGAGTTCGAGCCCAGTACCACTAAAGACCCGCCGTGTAGGGCAGCGATGCACGCTAAATCTGTCGAGAGCTGAAACGTCCTCCCGTTGGTGTGGTGTGGTAGTTAGGAGAGGGGGGTGCCAGCTCAAGTGTCGTCCACGTCACTTGACCATGGTTCAAAATTACGTGGTCCGTCGCCAAAAGCCCTCGTGCAGCTGATCAGTGCGACGTTAATCTTCACTCACTCACTCGCCTCTGCTGTCGTAAAATATGGATATATAACCCCCCACTTCTAAATTATATATTTCAAAAATTCTAGTTGACCCTTTGTAGAGAGGTCTGAGCTATATGCAGTCAAAATATTATTATAATAGAAGCATTTTTCTCAAAAGGAGAACATTTTGAAACAAAAAAATTATTGTAAGTTAATTTTTTGCCAGAATATTGTATTTAAATAAATTCTTTTTGTCACAATGTCCTTAAAACAATTTTATGCATATATTCTAATCTAAGTGACACTAAATATCATGAAAATTATCCAATTATGCGCTTTTGCAAAATCACGGTTCCGAACGTAGTCGGATACCTTAAGCGTTTTCGCGTTAAACGTATTTCACTGTATACGACAGGGGCGGTGAACCTTTTTGGATCAGCATGCTATTTTTTTCTGAAGAAGTTTTTAATGAGGTATCGATGCGCCCTCAGATAATTTTGACTTGTGTTTGGAGGAAAATAATAAAACTAAATACTAACAAAAAACAAACAAACTCGAAACTCGTTATTTACTACGAAAAAATACCTTTTGTGCACTGTATAGTTGTAAATGTTTTAGTTATACGTGTAATTCAAATTATAAAGTAACATTAGTGGGACTTCTGTTGTTGCAGATTAGATGATAAATAGCTTTTAAAATTGTAAGATGTTGCTTTTAGTAGAATGCATGCTGAATTGGAGCCATTTGCCAAATGGTTTCTAAACAATTATTTTTGCTGTGGCTCACTTTTTTGACAAGAGGATTTGTTTCAAAATGCCGTTTTACAGATGATGTTCTGCATACCACTGTTCCAGAACTTAAAACGCACACCCGCGTCGCCTTTACTAATAATGCTATATTTCTATATTCACCAAGTTTGAAATTCTTTACTATCTTTTTCAACGAAATTGACTATGCTATGTGAAGACAAATTTTGCATCAAAAACAACTGGAGTCCACAACGTAACAAAGGCAGGACAATAACAAACGAGTGTGCTTGTGGCTGCGTTTTTTCGTAATATTTAACAGTGAACTTTGTTATTTTGAAATAAAATGCAAACCATTTTGATTGCTGGCGTGCCCAAAATACTGCGTCGCGTGCCACTGGTTCGCCATCCCTGGTATAGGAGATTAGTCACTCCTTCATCTCGAAATCTACGGAACTGTTAGACCTAAAAACTTGAAATTTGATAAGCACTTTTCTTTTGTGGAGCCGAAACTTATCAAGAATGAGTTGTGTGAAAATTGACCTCCAAGTTGGGTTACGGGGGTGATTTAGGTTTAAGTTCCATTTTTAAAATATTAGACATACAAACTTGAGATCATTGGCAAGTTTTTTTTCCTTTGTTGAGTAGCGATCCAGTAAGAACGGATTTCGTGAAAAGGAGGCCACGGGACCATTTTTAATAGTAAAAAGTAAAAATTTCTTTTTTGTAGAATTAGACCTACAGACTTGAACTTTGATAAGCATGTTTCTTTCGTTGAGTCAAGTTCCACTTAGAACGGGTTTTACTGAGCACCATCTCAGGTTCCAATTCCTCTGAAATTTACCATATGAGGCGTGATAGTAAAGAATGTTGTGATGATTTTGAAAGTGATAGTGGAAGTGAGACACACATCATAATTCCTCGTCAGAAATTACGAGTTATTAGTGATAACAGTGATGATGATGAAGTAACTACAACTACCTCCGATGGTGTTATCAGCGATGAATTTTTATCCTTGGGCTCAATATTTTCGGACGAATCGAATAGTTTTTCTGAAGTACAGGTGTTGCGACCCGGAGGTCGCAGGTGTAAGATGTTCGGAGAAGAAACAGACATGATTTTAAGGCTGTTTACGGCTAATGTTAAAGAATAGAACAAATTCGGAATATTTTTTCAGATATAAAAGTACTCAAACATTAATATTATATTCTGGCTTCGCTATCCTGTAAAGAATCACTTATTTCATCATACCACTCATTTCTATCTGAGTTGACACATCTTTTATTTTATAAAATGTGTTTCGCATTTTTCTCCTATACCGTAAATGCTAAATGAGCTCTCCCTTTACACGTTGAAAGGAATAACGTACCATTCGACCACTGGGCCTCTTAATGGCCTATGTGAAACATATTTTTAGATAACGATATAAGCCACACCGTCAGTTGAGTTGTCGCGACCCTGCTGTCGCTGGTGAAGTAAGAGACACCGAATAATCAGTCACTCTACTAAAATCAATAACTTTATTTTATCTAAAGAGTGTTTTTTTCCAGGTATAGAAGTTTAAGTTGGCATTACTTTCCAAGATGGCGACCGATTTAACAGCTGTCAAGTGATTTATTCTCCGTTTGGTTTGGCAATTCATCAAAACGATCATCATGCAAGGCGTAGATTCGTCGAATGGGCCCAAAACGAGATTGCCGTTGTTCCCGATTTTCATAAGCGAATTTTGTTTAGCGATGAAGCGCACTTCTGGTTGAATGGCTACGTCAACAAACAAAACTGCCGCATTTGGAGCTAATCCACAAGTGTATGTAGAAACACCGTTACATCCAGAAAAACTGACTGTTTGGTGCGCTTTATGGGCTGGTAGAATCCTTCTTCAAAAACGATGAAGGCCACAACGTTACAGTCAATGGTGATCGGTATAGAGCCATGATTACTAACTTTTTCATTCCTGAATTGAACAATCATGATGTCCAGGAGCTGTGGTTCCAACAAGACGGCGCAACATGTCACACAGCTCGTGCCACAATCGATTTATTGAAAATCACGTTTGGTGACCGCCTAATTTCACGTTTTGGACCTGTGAATTGGCCTCCAAGATCTTGTGATTTAACACTGCTAGACTATTTTGTGTGGAGCTACGTAAAGTCATTGGTCTATGCGGATAAGCCACAAACGCTTGACCATTTGGAAGACAACATTCGTTGTGTTATTGCCGATATACGGCCACAAACGTTGGGAAAAAGTCACCGAAAATTGGACGTCCAGATTGGACTACATCCGAGCCAGCCGTGTCAGTCCTATGCCAGAAATCATATTTAAAATGTAATGCCACAAGATTATCTTTCTGATAAAAAAAATTCATGTCAATCGAATGATACATCGTTGTTTTATTGCAATTTAAAGTTCTATACCTCTAAAAAAAACACCCTTTACCAATTCACTATCAAGAAATGTATTAAGCCGAGAGAGTGGTCTACCTAATTTTCTAAGACAAATAATAAGATCACTTATCTTGCTTACGATCCGATGTAACAACACTAGTCAGGGCTTGACCGGAAAATCTAGATAAGCCTTTTTCTGAACTGTGAGGACTTCGGATATTAACTTTAATAATCTAACTTCAATAGCAGCCTAACGACTGACTCCTGCACTCACTACTCTGGAGTTTAAATAGCCCTCAAATTAATATAAATCATGAGTTTTCTACTGGAAGCAATTTTATAAACGTACAACAGTTAAGATATGTTTTCCCTCAGAGGATTAGCTGAAGTCACACGGATAGAGTCAGTCACAGATTATAGACGAATTTTTAATTGATACTCATTATCACTGTATTATAAAAAGCAGTATCTTCCTAACAGAAAACATCAGAAACATCAAGTTCTGGCTGATTTGTGATTCTACTTCGAATTATCTGGGAATTTTTTAAATTTTTTTTTTATCAAGGTGAAAAGTCAAGTGATGATAAGGATGAAATAAAGAAGGATATCTATTATAGTGATTGAGAAATTGTTAGCACTAGGAAATTACTTGAATAAGAGATACCATTTGTTCATAGATAATTTTTTCCCGAGCATTCACTTCACAAAAAGTATTATTACAGAAAAATACATATCCAAATGGCACCATTAGGAGAAATAGAAAACAAATTCCAAATGAGTGAACATTTTCACTGGTTGGACATCCAAAATACTTCAAAAAGTAAAACAAAATACTTAAGTGCTCTTACCGAGACAAAAAACAAAAATCCCGTTGTATTGATCTCTACCAATTACACAACAGGAAATATAACCGTTACAAAAAAGGAAGGAAATCTTCAATATGTAAAAGAAAAACCAATTATTATTCATAACTAGCTGGTATACCCGTTCTTTGCGCGCGTGAATTGAAAAATTAAACAATAGATTGAAGGATAAGGAAGTTTTTAATGAGTTAATTTTACGCAAATTGCAAATTAAAAAAGGAGCTTTTTGCATATTTTAGCTGAACAAACACACCCCACATTTTTTAAAAATTTTTTTAGTCTGTAGATCTAATAGCTGATAAAAAGGATTTTTTTATATTTTTAACTCCTCGAGAAAGTCTCCTTTGGGTCAATTTTTGAAAACACCTTCCTAAGCTGATCTTTGCTCAGTAAAAGTAACATATTGTTACAAATTTTGTGTAATGAACGCTTAAAATAGTGTAAATAGTTTATATCTGGATGTGTAATACGTTAATATTACTTTCTGTTGTATTTTTTTTTATGTTAAAATTGTAAGATTTGCAAGCAACGCTATTCCTTACATTATAATGGCGATTCAATGGAAACATAGCGAAATGTTGGCGGTAGAGCCAAGTTGGCATCATTTTTGGCAACCCTGTTGGTAACTGGGTGATTGATTAAACTGTGCAAAAGTTGATATACTGTAGAGCCACCTGGTGGGAGCTGCAACAAAGAATATAGCACAAAAAGTTTCTCCACGAAAAAATATATATAAGTGCAGATTTTCATAGTGATTATTTGAACGGTGTTGGAGGGAAGCGATTTCATAAATACAAACATATATATATATGTATATATATATATATGTATATATATATACATATATATATATACATATATATATATATATATATATATATATATATATATATATGTATATATATATATATATATATACATATATATATATACATATATATATATATATATATATATATATATATATATATATATATATATATATATATATATATATATATATATATATATATATATATACATATATACAGAGATACATAGAGAGAGAGATTATAACAGATTTCTGAATGAAATTTATGAATCCGACAAAATATTTTATGCATATCTCGATGAAAGATTAAGTCTCAAACACTGGAAGATAGCTGTTTTTAACATTTTTGTTATAAATGTGCTAAAGACTTATACGCTAACGCTATTCGGTAAATTGTCTGAGTAAAAAATTAACTCGACTGCAGTTTACATCCAACATTATTGATTCTAAAGAAGAGGAAACTTACGACAGTATGAGGCATGCAGTAAAAAAATGATAATGGAATTTAATGATCCAACTTTTATAATTTTCACTATATGGGAAAAAAGGAATTCGTGCATTGTTTTGGCATTTATGTAGTAAAACAATTTTGTAATAAGTGAAAACAAATTTTTTTGTTGGTCAAAATTACTTGCTATATAATAATTAGAGTAAATTATGACCATATATTTTTATTTTACAAAAAAAAAAAAAAAAAAAAATTAGTAAGAACTACGCATTTTATTCCGTACTTACAGCATATACAGGGTGTTGCCAAATTCGATCGATAAATTCAGAGAGATAATAATAGGTAGCATGGGGACGACAAATCAACATAGAACATGGGGTCACAAACCACGTTTAATCCGTAAAAATCGCGATAATATTTGCCGATTAAATAGAGGACGTGGGTAGCATAGTGGTTAGAACATCGGACTTCAGAGTTAAAGCATAATCTCAATCTCGAACCAAGGGCTGCGGTAGCCCAGTGGGCAAGGTATCCGGTCATGGCAGGCATGTCATGAGTTAAAGCCCAGTACCACTAAAGACCCGCCGTGAAGGGCAGCGATGCACGTTAAATCTGTTGAGAGCTGAAACGTCCTCCCGTTGGTGTGGTGTGGTAGTTAGGAGAAGGGGGTGCCAGCTCAGGTGTCGTCCACGTCACTTGACCATGGTTCAAAATTACGTGGTCCGTCGCCAAAAGCCCTCGGGTAGCTGAACAGTGTGGCGTTAATATTCACTCACTCACCCTCCCGCACCAACTAGCAAGGTAAAAATTGAAGGAAAGAGGAAGGAGGCGTAACTATTTGAAATGCCTAGGGCACCGGGGATGTTAAAACCAGCCCTGCTTTAACGTCGAATTAGTTGATGAGTCGATAAGTTGTTCCTTCTGCTTCATTGGCAAGCCTTCTGATTTATCCATTAGCCCTTGAAGCACGTGACTTTTACGAAATTAAAAGATTATATTTTTTTTTATCTCCGTAAAATATTTTTTTTATATTTATTTTTACGAGAAAGCTGCTTTTAAGAGTTAAATCTTTTATTAAAAATTAAAAATTTTACAAAAAATTTGGCGTTTTGATTGAGGAAATGGTGATCCCTTGCAGAACCCTTGTCGAAATTCCAAAGAACCCAGTTTGAAGACTTTTGATTTATGGTAAATTGGCATAATATGATATAAATGATTACATTTAGTTATAGTTTATATATGGTTCCTCACGTTTCAAATATAGTAAAGAAAACATCCTTGCAAATAAGGAGTAGATTTTTTTCTGTGTAAATTGTAACACTGGAACTCTTCCATAAAAATACAATAGATATTCTTTAATTGAAAGCAAGTAACACATGTGTCAATTCACATTAGCAAAAATTCAAAAAAACACACAAATATTGAACACAGCGTTTGAAATCCTTAGTCACATTATCGCATAAGGCAGTGGTTCTTAAACTTTCGATCAACATGCCCCAACCCCTTTATGTATCAGCCTGACATCACAGACCCCCAAAATTTTGAACACCCCTCCCCGACTCCTAACACTTAGCTATGTAATTTAAAGTCTCCTCAATAGTTCTAAGACTGCATCTGCTATTTATGCAGACTTTTTAAACACATCTTCTTTTTCCTTTAAAGAAACAATACACATCTAATTATATATGTATATAAAAATATCACAAAATATTAGTTTCAAATAAGTTATGTAGGCGCAGTGTGCGATTAGGAAATCGAAGTGGAGGCAATCATTATCATATTGGCGCGCAACGTAAATTTAATTATTAAATCTTTGCACATGTGTTTCTGCTATGTATTTTTAAAAACTATTACGTATTAGTAACGGCTATGTAATTGCAAACATTACAAAAATTGAAATATTATTCTTGATCGAAATACATGTTCTGGTAAATATTTTTATTGGGGACTATTTAGTGATATAGTCTAGGTTTGATTGATTGAATATTTACGTCGCACTGTTCAGCTGCACGAGGGCTTTTGACGACGGACCACGTAATTTTGAACCATGGTCAAGTGACGTGGACGACACGTAAGCTGGCACCCCCTCTCCTAACTACCACACCACACCAACGGGGATATAGTCTAGGACAGGGGTACTCAATCTTTTTTTCTACTGGGTCGCATACATATATCAGCTATTTCACGGTAGGCCACATCATGAGGATAAATGGGGGGGGAGGAGTTTGAAATGTGGAAAATTGATCAAAATATTTTAACTCTTCTGCCTCTTTCGCTTTTTTTAATTATTTTTTATATTTTTTATTTTTCTCACTAGCACTTAATAAGAAGCATTTAAGAAACATTTTTCACAATTTCTGAATCAGTTAACGGTTTTTCATATGATTACCAATTATGTAACAAACTTCATAAGATGAATTTGTTACCGCCGTGACATTACCACTGACAAAACACTTTGTTGCTGTTGCAAAGCTTATTCAAGAAAAAATCTATTCATCACTTCTTGAAAGAGATCTTCGAGGGAAAAGTGTCATTGAATGATTCCTGTTTATTGGTATTTTTTTTTTTTAAATGTAGCTCTTTCGTGACACATCAAACAATTACTGATCCACGTTTGTTTTTCACCTCAAAAATGTCAACCTCCCAATCGTCTTGAAACGATCTATTTTCTTCGGATATTTTCGCTTGCAAGATAAGGAAGATAATTAAAAATTAGTTCCACCTATAAAACTGTAACTACTCCACTGTTGTCTGTAATCACTCACCGTAACCGTTACAAAGAGAAAAAGAATTTCAATTCACACGTACGACATCGACAGCAAAAAGGAAAATCGATATATATGATCCTTGACACCAAATTTTTAATATATTGTTCTTAAATAAGTGAATTTTTCAGAGGAATGGGCACTGACCGGGCCACTTAAAAAGGCCCGATGGGCCGCATGCAGCCCGCAGGCCGAGTATTGCTTGTCTAGGATGACACAGCTTTCAAATTATCCACGAGGTCTTTCAGAGGCTATAAAAAGGGAAATCTTAACATACGAGGGAAAACCTATGCGGACTCTCGGGTGTTCGCGGACTGCAATTTAAGAACCGCTGGCATAAGGCAAATAAAATGTGTCGGTATCCAACTTTGATACTTCGAATGTTGCTTCCCTACATCATCCTTTTAAAGGCAGTGAAGGCATTCTGAAAACATCCAATACTCTCGCGTCAACTTACACTTTTCCAGATTCGACTCAAAGTATCCAGTCTTTTCAACAGATTTAGCGATTTAACATTTGGCGACGAATTTATCATTGAATCCATCACCAAGGTCACTCTACCTTCTCAACATCATGGAGAAGTATTTTCTCTTGGCCTAACAATTATCTTTCTAGAGAGAAGCTAACATTCCGAAATTTCCGTTACACACACACACACACACACACACACACACACACACACACACACACACACACACACACACACACACACACACACACACACACACACACACACACACACACACACACACACACACACACACATATATATATATATATATATATATATATATACTAAAGAGCTAGAAAAACTGGTACATGCTTGCAAATAATAGAGTTATGAAACCAATTAACGGAACGCGATGAGGTCGACAGCGCCAAAATAAGCAGTTAGATCCGTAAAAAGCTGGAAAAGCTTAGATCCGGAAAAGCTGTTAGATCCATAATTCATATTTAAGTATAGAGAAACGAAGTGCTTCTTTACAGTCGTTACGCGTCCCATAATAGCCTGTACTTGTACAGAACGGGGGTATGCTACAAATTTAGTTAGTTAAAATTCTGGAAACGAAAAAAAATCTTCTATTCGGATAAACGTAAAAGTAATTAGATATGTGGGAAATGACGACATCTGAAAAGCTCATAGCATTACTAACTTTAAATCACATATTTAAAAATTGCTAATAATATTTACAGCTCTTTGCCCGCACTAAAAATTTTAATATGTTAAATTTACAAAATTACGATGCAAATATTAAAATAAAAATCCATGAGAAGTTAGTTCTTTATCGCATCAATAGCTAAATTTATTCTTTTAAATTCACATTTCTCTCTTAAGGTATCCGACTAGGTTGAAAAAGTGCTTTTTAGGTGTTTGAGGTTTGGTGTTCTTTGGGCCATTAGGAACAAAATAAATATTATTGAGGAAGAAAGACTAATTATATATATATATATATATATATATATATATATATATATATATATATATATATATATATATATATAAATATATATATATGTATGTATGTATGTATTATGTATGTATATATATATATTATGTATGTATTATAAAACTAGAGAGTTTTTTAAATTAATTTTTTATAGAATTTACCTTATTTATTATAAGAATATTTTTGATGCGGTTTTTGAAGAATGAAATTTTTGCGAGATTTTTTGTGCACGAGAAACGGGATATCCCCAAAACAATCCAACAAAATTCAATGAAATTTATAACATACATGTTATCAGCCCTTCAGAGAGTAACAAACCGCAGGTTTTAAGATAGTTACATTTAATAACATTTTACACCTATATTTTAAGCGTAGAATTAATTTTGACGAAAAATCATTAACATCAAATTTAAACAAATGCTTATAAAATATTTATTTCTTAAAACATTTTTTATCCTGCGGTTTGTGACACTTCATATAGACCTAAAAGTATTTGAATGGAATTAAAATTGCATTATGTGCTATTTATTTTTACTTGTGGCGTTTTTCTAAACTTTGAAAATTTTTGCTAAAACTTCATACAAATTTTTTTTTCAAAAACAAAGGGCCAAACATGTTACTTATTTAATAATTATGACTTTTTAAACCCATTTATATGTTCTTTAAAATTATAAAATTATTCTGAAAATCAATTTTTGAAAAATTGGTTTCAAACCTAGTTGGATACCTTAATGTTTCTAACCTGCTGGACAAGCTGCCTTCACCCATAGTGTCTTATACAGTTTTTATATACTCTCTAGACAACCAGTCAGAGTCATTTTCCTCATTCACTATCGACCAATCAGAGAGATCTCTCCCAAGCAGAAGTTCTAAATTTTGGAACTCCAAGAAATAACTTTTAGGCACGTGCCCCAGACCTCATTGTCTCAGCCAATCGCCATGAAACCTATCACAACTTGACAAAATCAGCCTTCATTACTATTTAATCACAAGCCTCAGATATGGAATTGAGAGCTGAGTTATAGTCCATATGGCCACAGGTTACTCGCGTCCATTCGTATCCAAAGCTGTTAGATCAGCGTTTCTCAAACTGTGGGGCGCGTCTCCCATGGGGGCGTGATATTCTTACCAGGGGGCGCGAGCATATCGAAAAGTCGAAAACAACACATTTAAAAAATTATTAATTTACTGAAAGGAATAAAAATAAAATACATTCTAAGATAATAAAAAATGCACATTTACATGATATACTTATAAATGTATCAGTACTGCACAGTGTATTTGATAATTAATTTAACAATGCGCTAAGTTAAGAACAAGTTTAATAAATACTATTGACCCCATGGGATTGTACAAAATTATACGCAAAATTTAGTACTTATCTTGGTAATTTATACAGTTTATAATTAAAGTCGTATTGTAGCTTTAGCGTCCAAGTCCGTTATTATTGAATTCAATACATTGTTATTGTATGGAGGGGGACGCCATGAAAATTATGATTGAAATTTGGGTCGCAAACATTGAAAGTTTGAGAAGCACTGTTAGATCAGTTCTTACTGCTACAAGGGCAATTTATCAAGGTTTAAAAGAGTGTGAACGTGGCATTATATAGTTGAATCACAAGAGATGGGACACAGAATATCTGATGTATCATTGAAAATTGCTTCAAGAAATTCACTAGTATATTATGAATTTTGGTTCCTGGTAAAACATTGCTTCTGCAACATCGATGCGGCTGGAAAACAAATTGAGAAATAAAACCATCATTAATTGACGATAATTCATAAACAAGGTGGACTTGTAAAGTTCGTCGCCCAGCCAGTATGGTGGCTATGACCCTCGGCTTGTAACCGAGTGGGTTCGAATCCCGAGTAAGACTTGGTTGTATCTTCTTCGGGAAAGAAATCGGGCTTTCGCCTGAAATGGATTCCCGTCTCGAAAGGAACAGCAGCGCATCCCTCATCTTGCTATATGCTGGGATCACCGTTTGTAATAAAATCTATATTCTTCTGTGGTTGTGTTATATGTTTCTGTTCATCTAACTCACGTCTTTCGTATGTATCCCAGTAATAAACACACGACAACAACTTGTAAAGTTTACTGAAATTGCTGTGTATTTTATTGCTGGGCTATTTCTGGGCTAAAAGTACAATCTTGTTAACTGCACGGAACAAAGCTTTAAAAGAACGCCTAATCTGGGTCCGTCAACAACACTATTGAATTGTTGTTTGTTTATTACTGGGATACGTACGAAAGTCGTGAGATAGATGAACAGAAACATATAACATAACCACAGAAGAATACAGATTTTTATTACAATCGATGATCCCAGCATATAACAAGAAGAGGTGCGCTGCTGTTCCTTTCGAGACGGGAATCCATTTCAGGCGAAAGACCGACTTCTTTCCCGAAGAAGATACAACCAAGTCTTACTCGGGATTCGAACCCATTCGGTTACAAGCCGAAGGTCATAGCCACCATACTGGCTGGGAGACTATTGAATTGTTGATGACTAGGAATACATTGCTTGGTCTGAAGAGTTTTGTTTTCAGTTCTATCGGGAGGACAGACATGTACAGGTATGGAGACAACCCCATGAATCCATTAATCGTATATATTAATAGGTTTAATCTAATGGAGCATCTGCGATGGTATGGGGCGTGTTCAGTTGGAGATAAGACTAAAGACGACATCTTATAATTTTCCAACATTGAAACAATATTATATTTATAAATATATTAAATATATTTATGAACATATTCATTACAAATCTTTCTCTTATTTCTTTCAAATACTTCTCTTATTTCAGTAATTTTATGCATATGCATTAAGGCAAATTCCATTTTTTGAATTTGTAAAATTTAAAAAATTTATTTTCTGTGTAAATTCCTACAACTAAGTTTTGTTTATTTTAAAAAAAAGAACCTTATTGAAAATTTATATGCTATTTTTTAAAAATCTCTATAAGACCTTATAGAGATCATGGCAAATCGTATTTGGTTTATTGGTTAAGCAGTATGTAAAACAGTGGTCACAGCAAACCTATGGTATGCGTGCCACATGCGGCACACGGAGCAATTCTCACTCTACGCCACTCTACAAAGTTATTAGATAAAATTAAACCGCTCTGTCTTTCCTTTCGATGCCTCACGTATTTCTATTTAAAGCTATTTCTTACTTTCAATTCTTTGTCATAAAACTATTCGGATGAATATTTTTGTGCGAAATTTGTATGACTTACGGAAAAAAGCAACATCCTCTGTTTAAATGGGACTCTACATGTGTCTAAATATGTATGCGAACAAATGTTTTTTCATATGAAATACATTTTCAGTTTAAAAAGAAGTTGTTTAACAACTAAGCATTCAGAAGCGGGTGACAAATTGAAAGTCGCAAATTATACTCTTGATATTTCAATATTAAGTAGAGTTCCGAAAGGACAAGTTTCATATTAAAAAATTTCAGTTTTTATTTAATTATGTTATAGAAATATTTATATTTCATGCTTATTTCTTATTTTTTGATATAAATATTTTTTAAAAAAGATACACAATATTTATAATATATGTACAACTTCAGTTTTTTTTATATTGAATAAATTTTTATATTTTAAGTTTTTTATGTTAATAAGTATCTTTAAATGATGCATAATTAATGTATAATAAAACTCTAAATCTGTAGTTTTGACCTCTATTTCTATTTCTGCATGCATTGCCGCCGATATTGAATTGTTTCAAATACTGGTAGAACTGCAGTAGCCCAGTGGTCAAGGTATCGGATCACGGTAGGCATGTCATGAGTTCGAGCCCTGTACCCCTAAAGACCCGCCGTGTAGGGTAGCGATGCATGTTAAATCTGTCGAGAGCTGAAACGTCCTCCCGTTGGTGTGGTGGGGTAATTAGGAGAGGTGGTGTCAGCTCAGGTGCCGTTCACGTCACTTGACCATGGTTCAAAATTACGTGATCCGTCACCAAAAGCCCTCGTGTAGCTGAACAGTGTGACGTTAATATTTACTCACTCACCGACTCCTGGTGTGAAAAATAAAAGAAAATTTTAAGGTATTCAACTACATTAGGAACTAAGACTTTGAAAAAGTGTATAAATGAATTATTTGGGGTTTTTTTTTGTACAAGATTTAGCCTCGATTTCAGTTTTACTTTTGAACTAGTTTTAATGAATATAAATAAATTTTTTAAATTTCTTTTCTGTTTGGATAACTTTTATTTGTCACTTGGGATGACTGTCTACGTTCGGTTCAGGTGGCTACGTTCAGAACTGTCATTTTGAAATAGAGTATAAACGAATTTTTTTTTAATATTTAGTGTCAGTTGAGTTAGAGTATATATATATATATATATTTCCAAATGCCAGTTTTTTTGGCAAACAATGAAGAAAGAACGAGATTATCAAAGCGTTCTCCTTTTATGAAAAAAACCTCTATAATAATATTTTGCCTATATACAGGGTGATTACAAATAATGTACCCAATTTTAAAAAATCATATTTTCGAAACTACTGCATAGATTACGATAAATGATACATGAATACAAAGAGAAATATACGAACCTGTTTTTGTGTGGTAGATAGGGACCGCATAAAAATAACTTCACAAAAAAATATTCGAAAATTTCATGAATTTTTACATATAACGAGCAAATTCGTCGAAATACTGCAAAAAATTTCTTTTATACGGTCGCACAAAAATAAAATCGCATAAAAAAGGACCGCACAAAAGCAGGTTCTACTGTAACAAGTTTTTCCTCCTAACAAATGATCAACAGCACATTTATGATCCTGTGGCGTAGCGTGGGCTTTCGCCACCTAGGGATGACCGGAAATTTGCCGCCTCTCTATTTTAATTATTAGTCAAGAAAATTAGTAAAGGTAAAAAAAAGCAGCTTTCAATTTTTTTTATTGATTAAAAATGCACTTTTCGGGGTTTTTTTCATAGCAAAATTTTTATACCATAGTCATAGTCAATTGCCAGAATAGCTGAATTTGTTAGCCTTAACGTGGACATAGTCGATCTGAGATAATTTTTGATTAATTTTAGCTTATAGAGAACCTTCTCTCGCAACTGGCATTACTGAAGGCAGATCTTAAAAAATGCTCTACATTATGACAATGTTTGGTAAGCCATCTTCAAATTTGGACTCAATAATATATTTTAATAAATCCATAGAGCCGGACCAAAGGAGTTCTTTTTTACGGCCAGGGTCTGTTGCAGCTACGAAAGTTTGTAGACATACACGATCAAGTTGAAATTCTTCTTTATTAATGTCTTGAGTAGCTTGTTAAGTTCGTCCGTGCTCAATATCACTTCAGACCTTAAAAAAGCATATTTTTGAGCTACATTCTGCAACTGTTGGAATCTTTCTTGAATTTCAGCAGTTACTCTGTCTGTTGAAGAAAACATTGTTCGTCTCAAGTCATCTTCGTAAAATAACTGAGCATCTTTACTTCCGTTCGCCATATATATGCTTCCTCCTAATTCGTCTTGGGGGTTCGAAAGGAATTTCAAGCTCTTCACATAAACTTTTAGCATGTATTAAAGCGTCATCCATGAATTCCTTTCGTTTTGCTTCTAATACGGTTTGTAAAGTACGAATTTTTTGAACACATTGAGGGATATTTAGTTCTTCTGTCTGCAAATAAATTTGAGCACCATTGACTCCACACAGTACCGGTTGCCAGCAGCCTAAGTAACATAAAAACGAATGTGATTGCACAGCAACTAATAAACACTTCCTACATCTATGCGTGTACTAAAGCTTTAACTTGTTTTCGTCAGTTTCGTCTCGCGGGCGTGATTTGGAGTTTGAAATATTTTTTGAATTTAAATATTGCGGTGCTTTCCGCCCGGGGCCATGGCCCCCTCAGCTCCCACCACGCTACGCAACTGATGATTTCACTGTGATTGAAATCCAAACATGGCGACAATGGCGGAGAAGAGTTTCTTTTATTAGAGTACGCACGGGACTTTTCAGTTAATTCGGTGCTGCGTGTATTTAGAAATCGTTACGGAAAGGAAGCACTATCCAACAAGAGCATTCTGCGATCGTATCATCAATTTAAGTAAACATGTTGCTTGTGTAAAAAGAAAAGCAGCGGCTGGCCGTCTCGGAAGAAGCAATGGAGGGGTGAGACAGTTTTGTTCAAAGTTCACGGAAGTCTACGAGAGTTTCCGCATATGAACTTGGAATGCCCCGGAAAACAGTGTGGAAAATTTTACGAAAAAAATTGAATTTCAAGCAGTATCATTTGCTATCGATACAAAAAAATAACGGATTACGACAAGTAAGCATTTGTGCAGCATTACGAACCATTAATATAGTGATGCTACAAAATGTATGGAACGAACTGGATGACAGATTGAATGTATGCCATGTAGCAATGGGTTAAAGGGAGTAGAAACCTCTATACCGACAATGTTAAATTTGCTGTTTTCGATGTACCTTTCTCAAAATCTGTTATATGTACATGTTTGAAATTTTCCATACCATTAAAGTACACCTTTCTCATTATACTGAAATGAGAATTTATCTATAATTTTGAATTTTTTCATAATTTATAAAATATTTTATCAAACAGAGTGAAATTTGACCCATTTTTCACATTAAAAAATTTGTAAGAAATAAATTTTTTAGTTTTTTACAAAAAGCTCATTTCACTATATATCAGCCATCATTATAAATATATCATAAAAAAATTTACATACTTTTGAACAGTAGTTTCTCAGAAAAGGTACATCAAATATCAAAACTTACATTTTGAGATAAATTGATTTTAATGTACAATATGAGACTTCTAATCGGCTAGGAAATAAAAAAATAGAAGGCTCAATTTGCAATAAAAGATACATTTTTGGTTTATATCAGACATTCAACTTTTAAGCACAAACGAAGTATTTTGTTTACATATTTCGTCATTCAAATGGACGTGGCCCAGTTTCAACAATTATTTAAAAATAGGTTTTAAGGTTTTCTAATTACCCTAAAGGTTAAAGTAAGATATTTTTAGAAAGGTTAAAATCTATACAATTTGAAAATGTTAAAATCTCGAAATGTCAAAAAAACAGAAAAGATCTTAGCTTTCACACACCTCCACATCGAACATTTATAACAGAAAAAATACTTGCTATATTTCTCTTTACATTCATGTATCACTTATTATTATACGTACAGTAGTTTCAATAATATGATTTTTTAAAATCGGGTACATCATTTGTACTGACCCTGTATATAGCTAAGACTTTTGTTCATATCCTGAACTAGGAGCTTTTAAGAATTCACATTATTTTCAGAGTTACGGTTCACTGAAATAATAACCTGTGCTTTTTGTTAAAAATTTCTTTACTCTGATGTATTAAAATAGAAGAAATATAAAAAAAATTCAAAGTTGGTTCCCACTTAGGTCAACAAAGAAAAAAATAGTCCATCTAATGATTTCACACGACTCAAGGCGACATGTGCTTGACCTGCTGTGAATAGTTTTGTCCTAGATACATTATTGTATAATCTACAGTGCTGCCTTGCATCTTATGCACTGTTGATGGCCATGATAGTATTAATGTTAGGATTCTTCGTTCAATAGTACCGTAGCTGCGTTTGGCGGGGAATTGCAATAATGTTGGCTCAATTCTAATGAAATTGAATTATTGAATTAATATTTGAAAAAACCGTGTTAACATCAAGTGTCATCCACTCCAAGTTAAAAAAAAATGTTCACTCATGGACAAAAAAATTAGGGCACCAAGAAATAATTACGGGATCGTAACGAAACTTAGCATGAAGGTACATGTCGAGGAGATATGCACATGACTGGAAATACAGCGTGATTGCGCATTACGTATAGCCAGTAGAGGGCGTTAAACGTCGTTCTCCGTGGACTATAAAGCAGGTAACTAAAGCTTGTTTGAGTGTGCTGAATCGTTTACAAAGGAAGAGCTGAGGTAGGCATGCCATTATGCCGTTTTCGAAGACAATATGAGCAGCTATCGCAGTTTGAGAGAGAGGGTGAATCATCGGCATGATGGAAGCTGGGTGGTGAGCTAGACGAGTAGCTCATCAATTAGGCCACTCTGGTTGTGTTGTGAGGAGGTGTTGGGACCAGTGGATCCGAGAGATGTCATTTACACGAAGACCAGGCTCAGGACGCCCTCGACAGACCAGTCGTCGAGAAGACCGCAACATCGTAAGAAATGCACGCGTACAGTCAACTGTTTCATCGGCTGCCATCCAGGCACAGGTAGCACCTTCATTAGGGGCCCCTGTGTCTTCTCGAACCATACGAAGGCGCCTGGCTGAAGGACATTTGGGATCGTGGCACCCACTACGTGTGCTGCTCTTGACGCTCACTCATCGGCGCCTCCGTTTGGAGTGCTGCCATGCACGAGGGAACTAGACTGCAGAGGAATGGAACCAGGTCGTCTTTAGCGAAGAATCCAGATTCAATCTCATCAGTGATGACAATCGTGTTCATGTGTGGAGACCCCGTGGTGAACGCTTCAAACCCGCCTTTGCTTTACAGCGGCAATACACGGCCTAAAATACACGGGCACCCCCTAATATTGATCGGTGGCACCATGACAGCCCAGCGGTATGTCCATGACATTCTGCAACCACAAGTGTTTCCACTCATGTAACGACTCCCAGGAACCATTTTTCAACAAGACAATGCTCGGCCTCACACGGCAAGGGTGTCACAAGACTATCTCCGCACTGTACTACCCTTCCTTGGCCTGCCCGATTCCCAGGTGTCTCCAATCGAGAATATCTGGGATCATTTTGGACGGCGAGTTGGGCATCTCACGAGTTTGAATGAACTAGAGGCAAGGTTAGAGCAAATATGGAATGAAATGTCTAAAGACATCATACAGAGCTTGTATGCCTCAATGCCCAATCGTATCGCATCGTGCATTTGCGCTAGATGGGTTCAACAGGGTATTAAATCCTCCATTCTTTTGCCTTTTTCTCTGAAGTAAATGATCATTTTTCTTTAATTTTGTAATCATTTACTTATATAAAAGTAGTCATTACGCATGTAAAATTTCGTTTTATTTTGACGACTAAATTTTTTGTCCATGGGTGTATTTGAACTTGAGTGGATGAGTAAAAAATATTTTATTAACAATTGAAAATTTGAACAAGATATGTATATAGGGTGAGTGTGAACTAATACTAGGAATTGAATAAATAAATGAACACCTAAATTATATTTTAAAATTCCTCGTTCAAGCTCTGTACAGTCTTGTCTGTCTCAAAATCTATATATACAAAGGGAGAAAAGTGACTCACTCACTCTTCCCGTCATCATCGGAACTGTTGAAGTTTGGTAGGCATGTTTCTTTAATGGGTTATAGACCCAGTAAGAACAGATTTTGCGAAAATTGAACCTCAAGGGGTGTGGCTGGGGATTAAGGGGGGATTATTCCCATTTTTAAACTTCTGAACGTATAATCTTGAAATTTGGTATAATAGGATTCCTTTCTTGGAGTAGAGATCCGCTACAAAAAAAAGTTTCTCGAAAATCGATCCTCAAGATGCCTTTCGGGGGATTAAAGAGCGCAACAGATAAATATTTCCGTTTCTAAGCTATTAGACATATCTGCTTGATTATTGGTAGGCATGTTCCTCTAACAAAGAGTTTGGTGAAAATCGACCCCCAAGGAAGTTGTGAGGGGTCAAGGGAAGTTATAGAAAAAAATTCCAGTTTTTGAATTGTTTGACTCACATACTTGAAATTTGTTAAGCATGTTTCTTTTGTTGAATAGCGATCCACTAAGAATGAATTTTACGTAAATTGACTCCTAGAGAAGCGGGAGGTTACGGGGACGTATTGATAAAACATTCTTGTTTTCAAGCTACTAGGACTATAATAATTTGGTTAAAACTGCTATACTAGGACTATAATAATTTGGTTAAAACTACTATATTAGGACAATAATAATTTGGTTAAAACTACTATACTAGGACTATATAAATTTGGTTTGTATGTTTCTTTTGTAGAATTGAAATCCGTTAAGAACGGTTCCTTTGGAAATCGACTCTCAACGGGTTACGGGACGGGGTGCATTGATGGTAAGAATTCCTTTTTTGCTCCTTTAGATTTACACTTGAAATTTAGAGTAGAGATCCACTGATAAAGGGTTTTGCTGAAATCCACTTGGTTATTGGGTTACGAGAGAGCAAAAAATCCTTCTACTTCAATTTTAGAGGCTATTCTAAATTATTAATTATAAGTTCTGTCGATTTTTTATCAAGACGTGAGAGTTACAGGTATAAGTATATTTTTCAATACAATCGAATTCTTAATGCTAGGACTTACATATCAATAATTTATACATATATAAGTAATATATACAGCATCATGGAGTACCCAGAGAAGCTGGTGGGTAATGGATAGTATTATAAAAGCATTTTTTTTATAAAAGGGGAAAATGTATTTTTTGAAAATGTCATTTTTTTTCATCATTTTATCTAAAAGTTTCCTCTAAATAATTTTTTATTGTAATGATATTCTTAAGACTGTTTTATATATGTATATTCTAATTCACAACTGACACTTAATATAAAAAAAATTGTTAATTTGAGGAATCCGACTATATATATATACGTTTGGAACGTGGTTCAGAAAAAGACAGAGTTTTGTAAGCTTATTCTATACATATAATTCAGTTTATATAAAATATCAGAATATTTTTTCATTTATACGCATTTTCAAAATCATGGTTACGTACGTAATCGCGTACCTTAAACGCTTTTTCAAAATCCATTTTCCTAACTTTGTCAGATACCTTTAAAGAAATCTAAGTTATATGTAAAAGCAATTCGTTAAAATGTTAGGTACAAGTCTTTTTTAATTTGTGGTTTTTTAAACGAATTGTTTTGAAATAGTCACAGCAATTTTTAACAGAAGTTTAAAAATTATAATGTGAGTGGTCATATCTAAGAAAGACTATACTGGTGTCTCTTTTATATACTATATATATATATATATAACTGAAATCTTATGAGTGATACTAAAAATCCCTTCTTAGTTTTGCTAATTTTTCTACAAATATTTCTAATTTTTTCAAATTAAAAATTAGGGTTATTGTTTCTCTTTCGATGTTCGATTTTCCATGTGAAACAACAAAAAATATTGACCTTTTTAGGATGCACAGACTTTAAAAAAAACCTGTTTCAGTTTTGGTAGTTTTCGTGCAATTAAACTGAATCACCAATTTAATATTGCAACTAAAATAAAACTAATTTCCATTAGACATTAATAGCTTGATTTATTATTATTATTTTTTACTTTTGTCACATCATAATGTCGGCTCTTTCCAATTATTCATCTCGTTGCACAAGCACCCTGTAAAAAATTTGTAAAAAATCAACGGACACAAACTCTGATTGGATATCTCTGTTCGACTCTCACACTTTTTCAATCGGGACGTCATAAAATATTCTGTCGTCATACTTCCTAAGCAGATATAAGATCGTTTTCAATATCCCATCTGCACCCAGATTTCTCCTCGGAAAAAACGTTACGTTCACCATCTTTTCCCACCTACACAAACGGAAGGTGTTTTGATGTTTCCGCTACAATTTGCTTAAGTTCAGAAGCAAATATAAGATATGCATTTTCTTCGATTGGATCAGATTCATTCTTTTGATATTGGTTGCTTACGACCGACAAAAGCGATGTCTCGATGTGCAGCGATTTTCTGTCTGCTGCTACCTCTGCTTGTTCATGGGAGGATGTTGCCAAATGGTAAGCATATTTTATTATTCAAAGAGATTTTTAATATTATGTGTATTATATGTTTAGTACCATACTTAAGTCTCCTTTTTTAATTAACATTCGGTCGCATTATTTTGCAAGAGTATAATTGAATGTTTTTTTTTTGTTTTTAGTATCACTTGAATTAAAATATACATATAAAACTCTTTTTAGTATATTATTACAATAAAAAATTATTTAAATTCATTTTTTGTTTTTTGGCAAAAAATGAAGAAAAAATTACCTAATTTCAAAACCTTCTCCTTTTACGAAAAATGCTTCTAAAATAAAAAAAATAATAATATTAATAATAATAATATTTTTTCCTATGTATAGCTAAGACTTTGGTACAGAACCTGATTCGAATTTTTTGAAATAGATTATTTAGAAGTGAATTTATATTCATGTTTCATTATAGTAGAGAAATTTTAATTAAAAGCACAGATTACTTCTTCAATTGATAGTAACAAAAAACAATGAGAGTTTTTCAAAAGTCCTTGTTCAAGCTCTGTAAAGAAATCGTAGCTATACACAGGCAAAATTTTTTTACTATCGAAGCATTTTCATAAAGAAGAATGTTCTGAAAATATGATTTCTTCATTTCCCCCTCCCCAAAATAACATTTAAGTAATTTTTTCTTGTAATAAAATATTCTTAAAACCACTTTATATGTGAGTTCTAATTTAACTGAAAGTAAATATAAAATAAATTATTCATTTGCACAGTTTTTCAAAATCACTGTTCCTGAAGTAGTCAATCGCATTGCATTGAATGACATCATTGCATTAGTACCATCGATACCAGTTCAACAAATGTCGTTCAGGTACAGATCTCAAATAGGATTTACCACAAGGGAATTAATTTTGTTTTAGATGATTGTAAAAATGTTTTGTGTATTATTCACATGAAAAATTACTCTGGGGACTCTTTGTTAAAATGATCCAAAAAGTTGGCATTATTGAATATAAAATTGGGGTTACTGGGTTATTACATATATTATACTTTCGTCAGGGTTCTTTTATGTATCTTTTTCAATTATACCAATATTTTCTCACTCTCTTCCTATATATATACACATGCTCTGCATTTTTGAATGCAACATTTAAGTAAGTTACCTTTATCTTATAATGGATTTATATATTCTATCCATTATTTTCTATAGGTTTTTGCTCAGTATTATTAACGTAAAAGGGGAAGGTTGGCTGGCCACAACATGTTCAACCCCATTTAAAAAATTTTTTTTTATAAAAGAGCTGTCTTAAGGTATCCAACTACCCTAAAACCATGATTTTTTTCAAAAATTGGCAAATTTTTTATGACTTTATTTTATAGACCATTTTATTAACTTAATAACAATACCAAGTACTTTATTTTCCCTCCACTAGAACAAAAACTACAAGCGTTTTAATAAAAGCAAATGCCATAACTTTACACAAGATGTCAAACTTTAAAATGCGTTTTACTCGAAATGTGTTTTTTTCGAGAAACTCAAACGGGGACCGCGATTGCTCAAAAAGTTTTGAAAATAATTAGCTGAAATTTTTTGCTTATGTTCTGCATAACAGTAGAAATGTTTTGATCTTCAAATTTATCAATAACTGTTTTATTTCAAAATTTGCACTTCTTTATGTGAATATAGTCAATGTTTTTTTAAGCAATTTCGTATAATGACTTAAATAAAGTGCTCTAGTTTTTGTAAAAATTAAAATATCTCTTATCGTGAAGGTCACTTCAAACAGGAACAACAAAGTAACACATCAAAATTGAAAAATTGAGAATTTGTTCATAAAATCTTTGTACAGAGCGGGCCCCGTTTATATAATTTTTCGTACATTTTTACTAGTTTTTTCCCATTTTAATCATAATAATTTTTTTTCTTTTACCAATTTTAGAATTTTTTCCTTAAAATATACTAAATAAATATGAAAATCACAAAAAGATCCCCATATCTCCTTTTTTTCAAAAAAAAGTTGTCGCAAGTAGTCGGATACCTTAACTCAGCAATGTTTATAATACTGTAGCATCTATATTTTTTTATTTTAAAATCTATTATTTTTAATTTTTTTTCTAATATATCTTTTAATCTTATGTCTAGTTATTCTGCGATTTCAATTTTTTTCAGTTTTGCTTATTGAATATTCATCTCTCTTTGGTAGAAAATTTTAACTCTAAGTATAATATATATATAATATACTTTCTATTCATCCATTCAAATTTGAATACATTTTTTAAAACTTGTAGTGGAGGGCACTTGATGTTACTGCAGTTTTTTCAAATAGTAATTCATAATTAAAGCCTATCCTCTCTCTCTCTCTATAACCTGAAAGCATAGACTTTATACAGTAGTCATAAATTACATGTTCCCGTTCTCTTCTTTAGAGGGAGTGTTTTAATAAAATAGTTCCCCAAGAGGATTTGTTAGTGTGAAGGTCGCGGTTAGAGCCATCACAAACTTTGAGGAGGAATCCTTAATGAAAGTGGAATATTCGTTTTTGGTGATATTCTGTAAGGAGAAAAAATATAATCGTTAAAACAAATATCATTAACAGTGGTTCTTCAATCTAAATTATTAAATTCAACTTAACAGAAATGCCCTGATAAATTCCAATTTTGGTTGTCATTTCTTAAGGCTGTTTTCACCATAATCATGAGAGCGTAAACTTAGCGCGTAGCACATTTTCGGACAGAAAAAATGCTTCAATTTTTATAAAAAATTGTACAATTGTAACTCACACATGCATTTGTTTACAATATCGTGTTTTTAAAACTTCAAAATATTTTATAAATAATCAGATTTTCCTTTTAACATGTGAAGGGATAGCTCATTTAGTATTACGGTATATGAAAAAAAAATGCAAAACACATTTTATAAAAGAAAATATCTACCGACAAGGATAAAAGTGAGTAGTATGATAAAATAAGTGATTATCTACAGGATAATGAAGCCAGAATATAATATTAATGTTTGAGTACTTTTATATCAGAAAAAATATTCCGAATTTGGGTCCTATTCTTTAACATTAGCCGAAAACAGCCTTAAGATTTTTTTTGTGACAAAAAATTAGTTAAAGTAGTAATATTTAATAACATCACATCTAAAAAAATGAAAGGTGTGTTATTAATATCGTTCGTTTCTTAAAAACTATTTTGCTACTGAAATGTATCGATTTTTTACAAGTAAACTTCTACTTTTTTGTATTTATATTTAGTATATATTGTTAAAAATTTCCAAGTTACAAAACGAGCACATGAGTTAAATACAGGACCACATTTATGAGATATCGAATTACCAGTAAAATTGCTTTTTTATAGTTTTACTTCTTATTAAAATCAGTGGGATTTTCCATTTGAATGATCGGCTTTAAACAATGAGTAAAAGTGGTTTGAACCAATATAGTAGAACGGAAATTTCGTTGTAAGCTTGTTTAGAGTGCAAAACGGAAGACGAAAATTATTTTCGCATGTCATCGGAACGTTAAAAGGGGAAATAAAAAATAAGAATCTTCCTCTACCTACGTAACACTCACGCTTTTGAACATTCTTTTTCAATTTCATTTTATATTGAAAATAGCCTTTTCATTCATGTATTATATATTAAAATCTATGAAATCAACACACTTAAGATCTCGAAAGAAAGTACCTTAGATTTTAGGGTTAGAAAAGGACCCAAATCAAATATTAAATTTCTCGTTAATATTTAAGTTTTATCCCACACACACACTCATGCATATATATATATATATATATATATATATATATATATATACAAACAAATATAAATGAAACTTATATTTGTTATTATTATTATATTATTAATAAATTTGTTGTTATTATATTATTAAATTTGTTGTTATTATTATTATATTATTAAAAATTTGTTATTATCATATTATTAAATTTGTTATTATTATATTATTAAATTTGTTATTATTATTATATTATTAAATTTGTTATTATTATTATATTATTAAATTTGTTATTATTATTATATTATTAAATTTGTTATTATTATTATATTATTAAATTTGTTATTATTATTATATTATTAAATTTGTTATTATTATTATATTATTAAATTTGTTATTATTATTAAAATATTTGTTACATATTATTAAATTATTAAAATATTTTTGCTGAAATATTACCTACCAAAGTTGAGTTAATTTTTCTTTTTTATATATCCACCATAAGGATTTACACATGCATTTCAATGCCTGTAAAATTTTAAAAAATTAAATATTACTTTTAAAATACATTTTGAAAATATACTTCTGTAATATTTCTTACAAAAATTAAGTCAATTTCATTTTTCTGTGTATCATTCTTTAAAATGCGCGCATTTATTCTAACGTATTGGAACTTTTTTTTAAAATTCGTGTATGATAAAATGAAAGTCGAATGTTAACTAAGCCAAATGTGTGAAAACTTTTATTTCTTTCGATGAAAATCTTTCACCTACTAACATTTCTCTAAAAGTGTCAAACAAATGGTAATTCCAAGATGATAAGTCCGGTCTGTAGGAAGGAATTTCTGCCTTTGTCCAGTGAAATTTCTTAAATTTTCTTATGTTACATCACCTTTATGGGATCTTGTATTGTCCTAGCGAGAAGAAAAACATTGTGTGTGTCCCGATTTTATATTGCTCTAAACTTTTTCGAAAATTATTATAGTATACTACATCAGTTGTATATTGTTTCAGAAGAAACAAAATACCCTATGAGTTCTAAAAAAGAGAAACTAGAACTTGTTCATCAGAAAGCTGAGTTTTTGCCTATAGGAAGCAGTTTCACTTTTAATGCCTTATTCCATAAATGGCTGCTTTATGGATGTAACGATGCACCTAGCTTTCGTCACAAGTTAAAATTTACATTAATTGCATCATTTTTTTTGTTTCACAATTATTCAAATACTTTCGTAAAATTTCTGTGATTTAAATCATTTTGTTGTGTTTGAAAGTTTGAGGCAGCCATTACGTGATATTACGAAATTGCTATTTATTTCGAATAAGATATTGAACACTTCCAGTTCTTGCGTCCACTCTTTCATTAATTTGTTCACTTGTCATAAATAATGAGGTCACGAATTTGTCAAATATTCACTATATTTAGCTTTTATTCGATCGATGATTTGAGTGAATTCGATTTCTTCAAATTCTTCGATTTTCAATTTCTTTACTTGTTTGGCCATTTTTAAATTCTTGCACCCCTTGCCTTTTTCCCTAAAGCGAGCAATTCCTTCACTTCGGTATGATATCCGTTTAGCTGTATTCTAGTAGATATATTTGGTACTTATTTATTATACAGTCGATCAATTTTGTCAGATCGAAAGATGTCGCCAGATCTCGCTATATACAGCCCTATAGTGAAACCCGTTCCCATTCGAACACAACAGTAATAACGATGATAGCATTTGGCGACATTTTTAAATGGAGATGTCTTTTCGTTTTATGTAATTGTTCGATGGTGTAATATGTAAGTACCAGATATTTTCGCTTTCAAGCAACAAGTGATTAAAATTTAGCTCAAATATCTCTTTTACTTCAGTTTACTTTTTGTCATAATGCTTTTTTTGAAGCATTAATTCTTTTTAGCTAAAATTCCTTTATTGTTTGTATTGCAGGACACAGATACGACTTAGATTTCGGCAAAGACAAAGTTCTCATCCCCAACGACGTACTGTTAATTCCCCTGAAGAGTAGACCTGGAGTTGACAAAACAAAAGCAGCTTTAATGGTAGAGTCAGGAACAAGCTGTCCTCCACGTCGCTTAGAGCGAACCAATCCGGCTTTTAACATTTATCGTGTCGGAGACTTGAAATTTACAGTGCCAACCCGAACAAGTGCAGGTATTCGCGACCGTAAAGTCCTCGCCGAATGTGGTCCTCTTTTGGGCTTGGACGACTTCAAGTTTAAAAACAAGCCATATGACGACGACTCGAGATTGTACAGTTGGACTAAACTGAAAAGTACATGTCAAGTATCCTCTGTCCTGGACGGTTTGAAGGAAGGAACTGGGGAAGTAACTGTACAGATCGAACCTTTACGAATGCTTGTTCGTATGCCTAATGTAGTTTCAAGTTTACCAAAGATAGAAATGAATCATGTCGAAGATGCCAACGTTGTCTTTCGAGGACTTGAGGAATTGCCACCCGAAGCTATAAAGGCTATGCAATCAGAAATTAAGATTCGTATGGTTTGTCTAGTTAATGAAGATTTAAGGAACATTTTGAAAGACTCAATTCAAGAGCTTGTGAAAAGGTCGTCGTCAATGTTGTCTAAAATGGTAGTTCCTTTATGAATGTAGTCTATTTATTGTTCCTGATACGAGAGAAAGAGCTGAAAGCTATATAGAGCTATGGAACTTTTATTTATTAAAGCTATTTTTTTACTGTCATTTTATACTTGTATGTAAATTGTTCAGTAGGTATAATTCAAATCCTTATGGTCTCATTTTTTCTCATATACCTGTGATGTATTGAAGCATTTACTACTTGTTTTCCATAATTTATTTATTGACGAATAAATTTGATATTAACTTCACGTGTGTAAAACGATAAAATATTTTGATTTCTTATGTGTACGAATTAAAGTGTAAACCTCTTGAAATAGTATCTCATGTATCAGAATTAATGTTCTCAAATTCTGAATGAAGAGTTTATTCCAAAGTATTATTGTGTATCTATTGCTCAATTTTCATGCATATTTTTTTCATCGAAACAGTATATTAAATGCCAAATTTGAACAGATGTTAGTTTTGTATGTATTTTGTGTGTATGTCCCCTTTTTATATGTATCAGTTATTTAATAAAAATATATTTATTCCTTTTATAAATGATTTTGGGTGTATTTTTTTTAATCCTTTGACTTTTTGTGCAAAATTACTGGGATCTGTGTCTAAAAATCTTGACACATATAAAGATGTACATATTAACAGGGAGATTCTCTCTCCTGTTTATTCTTTAATATTACTATAGAAAGAGTTTTTTGAGATTCAGACATCAACAACATTGGTCATGTTCTTTCTAGATCAGTACAACTACTTGTTTATGCTGATGACATACATGTAATTGCTCGATCTCTTCATGCTTTGTAAAAGACATTTCCTACCATAGAAGTATCGACAGGATGAATTAGCTTAGCTATAAATGAAGATAAAACAAAATACATGTTCTTCTCAAGAAAATGAGTACACAGACCCCTATCTTGAAATAAGCTGTTATAAATTGGAAACAGTAACTAGTTTTACGTAAATGAGTTTAATTTTTACTAATGATAACTGAATATCATAAGGCCCAGTGGTCGAGTGGTAGTGTATCGCGCTTCCACACCACTGGTTCGGGTTCTATTCCCGAGCTGGGCAAGGTTGACTCAGCCTTTCATCCCTACTGCAGTGGGTCAATAGTAGCCGCGGTAGCCGAGTGGTCAAGGTATTTGATCATCGTGGCTGACCTTGTCAAGAGTTCGAACCCAGTACCACTAAAGACCCGCCATGTAGGGGAGCGATACACGTTAAATCTGTCGAGAGCTTAAACGTCCTCCCGTTGATGTGGTGTGGTAGTTAGGTGAGGAGGGGGATGCCAGTTCAGGTGTCGTCCACGTCACTTGACCATGGTTCAAAATTACGTGGTCCGTCGCCAAAAGCCCTCGTGTAGCAGATCAGTGCGATTTTAATATTCACTCACTCACGCAGTGGGTCGATAAATGAGTACCAAGCTTGCTTGAGGACTTAAAACACTGGGGGTCTCACTTTAGACTGACCACCTGATCGGGACATCTACTCATGCACCTCAGCGCCCAATGATCACGTATACTGGGATGGGCGCAATAGGCCTTGGCCCTCATGGGCTGATGCGCCTCTGAGTTTGAGTTTAACTGAATATCTCCTGAAATAAAAAACCAACTATAACTGGTAAATAGGGCTGTCGATGGGATAAGATTTTTTAAATCCACATTCCTTTCTAGAAAGACAAAGTTTTTAATTAACAAAACGCTAGTCAGACCTGTCTTAACATATGCATCCGAAACTTGGACAATGATAAAACTGGGGGAAAACATGATCGTAATTTTGAAAGGAAGATTCTACGGAGTATACTTGTCAGTGTAAATGAAAACGGTAATTGGAGAAGATTCAATTTTGAGCTATGCAGGCTATACAAATCTGACATTATTAAATACATTAACCTCTTAAGTGGTCTATTTTTTTGCCCAAAATGTTAAAAAAAAGGCACATTTTATTGCATATAACTAAACGTAATACTTCACACAGAATGCGAAAATGTAGAAATTTTATTTTAATTTTCAATTTTAAAGTTTTCGCAGCATTTGTTATTTTATAATTGTGAAACACACTCAAAAACCTCTCCATGTTTATTTTTTATTACACTTTGTATGCTATGAAGAATGTTTCATATATCTTAAAAGAATTTATCTTATATTAATTATTAATACACATATTTCATGTTCGTATCTCTTTTTTGAATGGTTGAGGATTTTGTGTGTGTGTCCTAAAAAACCTACATACATAGACAATTTGAAGTAACTCAATCTTGCATTGCAATGGTGACAGAGATAATATTGGACTTTTTTAGATGATCTTTCCATTTTCATTTATTCTCAAGCAACAAATTTCACATTGCTTTGCCAATCCCTGTTCTTCATCGAATATTTTAAAGATTCTAAATTCCTGCCTTCCATAAAAAATTCCCGCCTCCGCTACAAAGAAAATCCCGGAGAAGTATTTCAGTACCCTGGACAAACTGCATCTCTTAAAAAAACCAGCATTGATAACCTCACAATAAGAATTAAGAATATATGCACAAATCAAAGACAGAAAGAAGGAAATATAAGTGTCCGTACAATGTGTACAAGAAACCGATTGTGGCTAGCGTTTGGTAGCTGTACGGTGTACGGACAAACCAGTTACTCAACTTTTATACTCAACCTTTTGCCCGTGGGCCACATGCGGCTCATCCGACCTTTTTAAGTGGCCCTGCCGTGGTTAATATTGCTCTGAGAAATTCATTTATTTAAGAACAATGTAACAAAAATTTGGCGAGAAATTCTTTCTGTCAAGAAATCAAACATATCAGTTTTGCATTTTGCTGCCGATATCGTCGATTTTTTTATTTGTAACTGTAATGGTTAATGATAACAACACAATGGAGTAGCTACCATTTTATCGATGGAACCAATTTTTAACAATCCCTCTAGTCTTAAGAATGTTTGAAAAAGCGAAAATAGGATGTTTCTAGACGATTGGGAAGTTGACTTATTTGTAGTGAAAAACAAATAGGGATCGGTAGTTGTATTTGATTTTTCGAGAAAGTGTTGTATTTAAAAAAATACCAATAAACATGAATTGTTAAATGGCACTTTACCTTGAAGATCTTTTTCAAGATGTGATAAATAGGCTTTCTTGAATAATCTTTGCAACAGTTACAAACTGCTTTATCAGTGTTAATGTCACAACAGTAGCAAAGGCATCCCATAAAATTGATTTTATTGGTAATGATCAGAAACCGTTTATTGATGCAGAAATTGTAAAACGAAGTGTTTCTTGATTGTTTCTAATTAAGTGTTTGATAAACTCTGTAACAAAAATAAGAAATACAAGTAATAATAATAAATAAAAGCGAAATAGAAGTTTTGATATATTTTGATAAATTTTCCACATTTTCCTAGGTTATCTTGGTGTTACGGCATTTTCTCTCCCCCCACCCAACCCTTCCCTATTAATTCTCATGTTGTGGTTATCTTTCGGGTGAAATAGCTGTCATATGTATGCGGCCTGGTAGGAAAAAAGGTCGAGTTCCCCTGAATTAAGGGGTTGAAATAAATATAATGCAGTGCTTCTCAAACTTTCAATACTGGCGCCCCCCTTTTCAATCACAATTTTTATCGCGCCCCCCCCTTATACATTAATAATGCACTAAATGCAATAATAATGCACTTTGACGCTAAAGCTACAATACGAGATCTTAATTATAAACCATACAAATTAATAACATAAGTATTAAATTTCAAATACTACTTTTAAGCAAAAAAAAAAAAAATTAATTAAGTAATAGGATAATTATTATGTTATTTTTACTTTCTCTAATTTTTAAATTGAGCACATTGCAAAATGCGGTGACTGCTTAGAAGACAAAATATGGATATCTGCTAAGTATAGAAAAATAACTCAGAGGGTCAATTTCTAATCATAAGCATTCCTTATAAAAACTTTGTTTTGCAAGACAAGCCCATGGAAGTCGTTAATACTTATTAAACTTGTTCTTAATATAGGATTAATTAATTAGTTATAAAATACTCTGTGCAGCACTGATACATTAAAAGTATACCGGCCGAAGTACTCGCTCTTTGCAGGAGTTCATTTATAAGAAAATAAAACATTCTTGATATAATAGCTGTATTGTAAGGAGAGTAAAGCCAAGTGCGCGACAATGTTTACAAAAGTGTAAAATGTTTTTTTAAATGATTGCTCAAATTATAATTAGTTTTAAGCGAATTTTAATTTTAAGCCTCACAGAATTAGCATTTATAATTGATGTTAAATAATGAACAATAATATAAAATTTCGATGAAGAATAATTGTATTATTTTAAATATTTAAAGCAAAATGACTTCAACATGTTTTAACCTGGGAACAGGCACGCACTCGATACGGTCGAGCGGGGATATTGAGTCACCCAAATCCTTTTTTTATAATTATTTTACTGTACAAGATACATATCGTTATTTCAGTGAATAATTTAATTAAGAGAAAGTTTATTTACCTTCTTTCAAGGACTTTTCAATTTTTCTTTGGTAACAAATAAACAGTTTTGCCAGAATTAACAATTTCGTGATCTGTGTGTAACGCGCGACCACTTCCGGGTAAAAAGTGTATTCATTATGATAATATGTATGTTACTGCTAAAAACAATTTTTATGCTTTATATGCTTGAAAATACTCATCTTGGTCTAACTCTTCGCAAAGTAATCCATCAAAGTGTGTGTGTTCTCCGTGGTTTTCCAAATATCATAAAACTGTTTTGCATGGAAAAAAGCGCAACAGAGAAATACATTGCATTCAACTTCCTTAAATGAGAAATAAACACATAAGGCAGGGGTCATAACTAACTGTACCAATAACTTAGAAGGTCAAACAAATTACAGCTATAATGTGCAGTATTTCAAAAATAATGACAGTGATGAATTTTTTATGTTCCTAAATTTTTTCTATTCTGGATCTGGGGTCTGTTTTTTCTATGAAAGAGTAGAATGTTAGTTTTAAAAAAAGAAAACGTAATAAAAACTCTCTCATCATGGGATTACAGCAAATTAAATAAAATATTTTTTATTTGATTATAGGATCAAAGATAGCTAATTAAGTATTGAAGAAGGGTTTTTTTTGATGATTTAATATCGCCTATAATTTATATTAGAGTAAAAGTGCATTTTTTATTATGTCTGAAAGTATTTTGTTTTAATTCATTCCAGTAAATGAATTATTTTTTAAATCTTTTATTTTCGATATGCTCGCGCCCCCAGGGGGCGCGCCCCACAGTTTGAGAAACACTGATATAATGAACTTGATATCTAGGAGAGTGTACCCCACAGTTTGAGAAACGCTGCTCCAAAGTTATTCTGTAGTTTCCAGTTGCTTTGAAAAAGAGATTGTAAACGCAACGTATTTAAGGCAATATTTATTTTCAGAGACAAATATGTTTAAAAAATTGTATTTGATAAAGATTATTACATACTCGAGAGCCGAAAAATTTAGCTGTATTTTTTCAAATCAAGTTTTAGTGTTACTTATTGAGATGTGAAGGATACTTAAATTTAAAAAAAAATCGGAAATAAAAAAAACAATTTCCATATGAGAATTAGCATATTTATTTAAAGAAAAAAGGAAAAAAAGAGAAGCGGTTCGAATTCGCAACAAAAATCATTTTAATCATTAAAAATTACAAACATTAAAATAAACTATCTATTACAAATACAGCATTTGTGAACAATCTTAGAACAAAACTTTATATAATTGTAGTAGTCATCAAAATTCTTGATCAGCATATTTATACAATGCATCAACGAGCAAAATTCTGAAAGATTTTCTTGTTGAAGCAGGCAATATATTTCGCACAGTCCTCAGGTATGTGTTCATCATTTAAAAACACGATTTCGACTGGATCTACAAAGGAGTCTATTGGTTCTCCAGAAACGTACGTCATATGTTTGCTGTCCAATAAAGTTCACAATAGAGAGTAAGAATGCTTAGGACTTTTTTTCCTCATCAAAGTATGGAAATGAAGAGCAGCTTGCGCATCTCATTTATCGCAACGTCTTTGGAATGTTAACACATATTCGGTAAATGGACGGAAGTTTGTATTCATTGAACAGATCTGAAAGTAAAATTAAAAAAAAGCAAAATTAATTTTAAAACAAAATGAAATTAAGCTTGGATATACTAGTTTCGTTACAAATCCTCCACGTTAATCCTTTATCAACCGTCAGTACTTACAAGTACCACTCAATTTAGAATTACATAGAATAACCATTTTTACGAATACTCCGACGATTATTGGCAGGAATATTCTTTTAAGTCCACTCTTCCAAGATATATGGCATCACGGGTTCTATAATGAGTATTTTAGAGGGGAAGGTGAATAGTTTTAAGGCAGAAGTTGCGTTTTCAGCGGATTGCGAAGGTTGTCATTCTTGTTCCCCCTCCCCCAAAAGTTAATGTCAAAAGCTAACTGTCTTACTTTTTTGTATGTTAATAAAGACCTTAGAAAACGATTTGACTATTTATTTTAAGGCTATATTCGGCTAATGTTAAAGAATAGGGGCCGAATTCGGAATATTTTTTTCAATTATAAAAGTACTCAAACATTATTATATTCTGGCTATACTATCCTGTACAGAATCACTTATTTTATCATATTATTCATTTTTATCCGAATTGACACATTTTTTTCTTTTATAAAATGTGTTTTGCATTTTTTTTCATATACCGTAATGCTAAATGAGCTATCCCTTCACATGTTAAAAGGAAAAACTAATTATTTATTATATATTTTGAAATTTTAAAAACGCTGTATTATAAACAAATGAATGAGTTATAATTTCACAAATTTTTATAAAAATTGAGGAATTTTTTCTGTCCAAAAATGTTTTCCGCAATGTGTGTATGTCTTTTACATATGGCGAAAACAGTCTTAAGTGAACAGTCTATATAACTAATTTTACAGTTGAATATCTTTAATTAATTAATTAGATCTAACGGATCAAATTTCTCAAAGTTGAGTATTTTGTTCATGTATATCCCTTAATTTTTAATGTACTGATTCAAAAAAAAATGTATGAGAAAAACTGCAGAAAATCATGATACGGTAGATAAAGGGTTAAGTGTCACAGAATCGGACCCAAACTTGCTATACATTTTCAGGTAAAAATATCTCAATATTGATAAATACCGGCATAATAAATGTACCTAATTAAATATTAGAGTGTGGATACAAACAGTACGATTCTTTTTAAATATCTTCGCATTTTTTTATATGTGAAAACAATGCAATGTAAGTAATAATTTTAGATTCTAGTCAAACTAGATAAAATATTGTTTTAATTTTATAATTAAAAAAAATACAGCGATAGCTGTACAAAATATAAAAAGAAACGAAAAAATATAAATAATAATGAAAATAGTAAACCATATAAAAAATCTAAATAAAATAAATTAAAAGAAATAAACACATATGTTAATCTTACATTAAAGGTTGACGAATTTACCATACCTTTCAATTTTGACTATTTCATATACTTGTGTCAATTGTAATAGTGTAAAAATCTCCAGAAATATTGCTTAAGTTTTGTTTTCTGTGAGTAAAATTTATTTCCTACTAATATATATATATATATATATAAATCCAGTATAGTTACAAATTACACAAAATTACACTAATTGTCAATATACAAATGGTGAATTATTTTAGAGAACAAATTTAGATAAAAATTATTTTAGTTGTGCGATAATAAAAATTCCAATAACTTTTGAACTACGGAGACCAATAAATTCGTTCATTAATGTTCGTTATGTAGGGAAAAAATATAGCAGCAATTTTTGTCAATACTTTCGCGTATATTACTTGTAAAAATCTTTAGTATAACCATTTTAATTAGTAATTACAATATATTGTTTAAATTTTATAAATCATAATAATAGTTAAAATACAAATGAGATTTAAGAAATTAAATATTCATAAGAAAATTAGGAATTTACCAATAGTCTTTAAGAAAAGAAGTTTTAAATTATTGTTACATCATATTTGTAATGATTAACCTTAAAAAGCTAAAAAAATAAATATATACAATTACTTTGCAAGGATAGCGATAAATAATTGTAAAAAATAAAATGAGATGATTAGAGTATTTATTAACTTTTATTAAGAAATCAAATTCGCACTTATGATGAAAACATTTCATTCTGTGTATTTAAATAATTATTTCGTAAAGAATAGTAAATATTTTATGCATAAAATTGACTTAGGCAAACTAAATTTTAGACTTTTTTTGTTTTAATTAATGCACTTAAAATACTAAGAAAGCTAAAACTCCTGAAAATTTTAGCTAGCAAATTTGACTTTCCAATACCATTACCATTTTCAAGTATAGTTTGATTACATTTTGGCGCTACAGGATTTTGATAATTATTGATATAAAACCTTTATATATATATGATACGATTTACTGCGTATCTCACTCAAGTTTGTACAAGACATTATTGGCGATTTTGGCAATATTGTTGGCGATTGTTCCAACAAAAGGAAGTGTGTTGTCTTACCTGCTGATCTGTAGAAAAGCGACGTGACATCATCCTGAAGCGATATCGACTTCTGACGAAAGAACCGACCGGAAGCTGCCAAGATTGACTCTGAAATGATAAAAACAGAACTTAAATCTATGAAAGACAACAGTTTATCAACAATGCAGTGGTAATCTTTAATTAGTGAACGATTCCGTCTCATCCGTGAAATATTTTTAAGCAGGAAAAATTGGAAATTATCTAATTGTAAAATATAATATAACACGCGCGCGAGCGCACACGTCGATATTTATAAAGAGATTTATTTTAATTTACCAAAACAAAGCTATACAAGTTTAATTTTAAAATCCGAATTTCGAATATAGATATAGAATGAATAAAGACACATTTTTTTCAGAATTTCATAACCTATCTATGCGAAAAGGATCTGGTATATAAAGGGAAAAATACTATTAAAAACTAATTTTTTGTTAAATAATGCCATAGGCGGATGAAATTTATGTATTTGAGCTTTTTTATGGTAAATAGTTAAAGCAATTATTGTTAAAAAAAAGGTATTTTATTATGTACTTTTTAACATTTATTGCTATGAGAAGACACCTACTAAATAGGTACAAGAAAAGACACATAAGATACATTTAACGAATTCTTTAGTATTACATTTTTAAGTAGATTCACTGTCGAAATGATAGAGCACGATAAAACAGAAGACGGAAAAAGCTTGAATATGACCGATTCAACATTCAACAGAGCTGGAGAAATGTTACAATGCACATTACACTACTCAGTACTCATTAATCAATCAAAACTATTAATTAATCAATACAATACCTCATTAATTAATCAACAAATTAACTGATTATTTATATTGTAGGAAATTAATTTTATTTTGAGTCTAAATTCACCTAAAAAAATTAAGTTTTTTTTTCATTTTTTTGGAAAATTATCCCAATTTGTGGAAATATTGAATTTTGGAATTTTTTAAAATTGCTTTTTTCTTATCTGTATACTACAGAACATCTTTTCAATGTAGGTTCCGATTCATAAAAAATATTTTTTTCTCCATGCTACTGCGATCGACCCTGATTGATTACAGTTAATAAATAAATCATTACACCTTTCATTGAGTATTTCCCCACAAGTTATTGAAATCATGCTTCACTATAAAGAAATTAATGTGGAAATAATTACCTCAGGAACAACTTCTCGCTTGGAGATATTGTTTGAGGAATGGATATTGTCTTCAGGTAAAACTTCTCTTGGGCAAGACACTTGCTGATTGCCTCCACAGTATTCTACAACTGTATCACTGTCTTCGGTCCTGTAGTAAAAAATATGTATCAATATACAGGTTAAATACAAAATCTGGTGTCATAACAGTATTATTAGTTAATGGAAAACAGCACTTCTTAGCGTGGCACTATATAGAGGATACCAATTGCCGCAAGAAATTTTGAAGTCTTGTTTCCTCCCCAGAGGAAAGCACCTGAGCTCTGAAGATGCAAACCTGTAATAGGATTTAATTTTGCCGAGAGCACTCAAGCCAAAGAGACACTCTAGGGATCTTTTACATGCCGTATAATCATATGACATGGACGCTGTCGATTTTCTGCATCATGAAAATCCACCGACTTGGGAAGGGGTCGAACCCGCAACCTTGGGTGCAGAGGGCCAGCAACAAACCAACCACGCCACCCAGCCGGCATTTGAAAATAATGATCAATTACTTTTTTCGTTTTCATAAAGTTTGTTACCATGCAAGTGGCAACAACATGTTTATTATTATGATGATGTTTCTTTCGATCGAAATTGTGCTGATTACGCGTTGAAAAATGTCATCAAAACTAATTAAATTTCTAATAGTTTATATATATATATATATATATATATATATATATATATATATATATTCGAACTACTTGTTTGTTGTAAATAAAATATGTCAAATTCTGTAGGGCAAAGAGTTCTGCTATATTTTGAAATCGGACTCAATATATTTATGAATTCACCCTAGCGCATTGATACATTTTGTTCTATTCGGTAAGTTAATTACTTGTGTTCTGTAATTTAACATTTAATTTTATTATAATTCTTTTTGTTTTACCTATCGTTTTATTTAAACCTGGTTCACAGTTTAATTCAAGTCTGATTTTAATTATATTTTTTTTGTTTGAATTATTCAAGTTAAGTATATATTTGAGTGTTTAATTATGCGTCAGTAACTATTCACGGACTTCAACTTTATTTTATTTTGATATATTTTTGAAATATTGTTTTTGTTAAGAACATTCTTATCTCTTAGTATATTCCTTAGTGTATAACATTAAATTAAACTAATATGACTACAAATGCCGATAAACTGAATAAGAAACGAAGGGTTCTTGGAATTACATCAGCTAAATAAATGACTAATATTAAAAATTACTCAAAGGATGAGAATTCTTTGATTCTGAAGAATAAAACAGAAATCAATTACTTTTGGCAGAAAAAAAGAAAATGAAACTTAAAATATAAATCTCGAAACTTAAAATTGAAAGTACAATAGAGGATTGAAATGAATTCTAAATCGAAATTGTGCATTTAGCTGAGAATATTCAGAAATAATGTTTAATATCAAATTTGAAATCGTAACGTTTCTGGAAAAAAGCAAAACAGCCCTTTATTCTCAGCAATTGAATTCAAAACCTGAAAATTTCAATTCCAATTTCAAGTATAAAACTACCCCAATTCGACCTCCCGATTTTAAAGGCAATATTAAAAAAAAGTTGAGTTTCAGACAAGCGTTTACATTCCACAATTTATAATAAACCCGATTTAATAAATCTTCAAAAATTATGTTGCAATGGAATCTTAGTAGTTATGGTACCAAAATCGTGGCGTGGCAGCGGTAGCCTAGTGGTCAAGGAATCGGATCATGGCTGGCGTGTCATGAGTTCCGAGCCCAGTACCACTAAAGACCCGCCGCGTAAGGGAGCGACGCACGTTCAATCTGTCGAGAGTTCAAATGTCTTCTCGTTGGTGTGGTAGTTAGGAGAGGGGTGTCAGCTCAAGTGTCGTCCTCGTCACTTGATCATGATTCACAATGGCGAGGTCCGTCGCCAAAAGCCCTCGTGTAGCTGAACAGTGCGGCGTTAATATTCACTCACTCACGTGTCGCAGATGCGAGCCTTAAAGCCACCGATGACGCGCCAATGCGTTAAATCTGTCAAGGCACGAAGTCCTCCCATAGGTGTTGTAGTTTGGAGAGGGAGTGAGTGCCCACTCAGTTGTCGTCCTCGTCACTTGACCCAGCTTCAAAATTCCAAGGTCCGTCGTCAATAGCTGTCGCGTTGACTTATAGTGCGATGATAATAAAACACTCATTTATAGGCTTCGGTTTCAGTATATGTAGTTCGATTACTAACAGGCTTCTCAATTAGTGATTTGGATTATATACTGTGAGCGAAGACCTTGGAGAGTCGTGTGACCATGACGCCAAAAATGTGATATCAATACTTCTTGATATTTGTATTGAATCTGCAGTAAGGATTTAAAATTAGATAAACTATGTGAGGTTTTAATAAAATCCAATTTCTACAAAAACGGTTAGATGATAACTTTGGGAACTGACGCAGAAATTTCGTTTAACCCCCACTTCAGTCTTTTTAGGACTTGCAAGGACGTCTAAAATCTTGTGTTACGGCGATCATGTAATGCTTCAGTTGAATAAATTCAAGAATATGATGATTGCGTTTTAATTGTCTCAGAGCAAACCATGGTATGACGACAGTGCTTCTCAAATTTTTTATATTTACGACCCAATTTTCAATCATAATTTTCATCGCGCCCCCTCCATACAATAACAATGTATTGAATTCTATAATAATATAAATACTTTGACACATAAAGCTACACAATACGACTTTCATTGTAAACCGTATCAAATATCAAGGTAAGTATTAAATTTTGTATATAATTTTCTGACATGCCCGTAGGGTCACTGGTAATTATTAAACATGCTCTTTACTTAGTACTGTTAAATTAACTATGAAACACATTGTGAAGTACAGATACATTTGTACCAGTGTAAATGTGAATTTATTTTTTGTGTCAGAATGTATTTTGTTTTGCTTCCTTTCAGTAAATTAATATTTTTTTTTAAATCTTTTGTTTTCGACTTTTCGATAAACTCGCGCCAGCTGTTTAAAGTTATTACACCTCCCTAGGGGGGGCGCCACCTACGGTTTGAGAAACACTTTATTCCGAAATGTATAAAAATTAATTTCTTTAAAAATATTATTCTATAAGAAACATGCATTATTGCTGCACAAACAGCTCAATAATACTATAACTAATACGCCGCCCATCCGGTATAGTGGTTAGTGACGCTGATTGCTCTGACGTAGGGCCTGGTTTTGAATCCCGGAGAAGGCATGGATGTTTGTAAGCTTATAGTGCCTTCGCTGCAGGAGGGGGGTACATTATTAGCCGCAAGTCCTCTCGTGAGGTTGGTGGAAAGGGGAGAGAGGTGAGAGGCACTGATCTCCCCCAGCGTGTTCTCCCTCAAAATTGGGGTGGAATCCAGCAAAATCGTACTGTCACCTGTATGGTGCTTAATGCTACGGATAACGACAGGCATAAACACTCAGCCCCTTGCCGCAAGGAATTTCGGGGACCTTGATCTGATGTAACTGTCGATCAGGTGGCATAAGTAACAACAACAACAACAACTTTTTTTTTTATTTTAGGCCGTGGCTAGCCTGGTGGTAAGAGCATCAGACTCCAGATTGGAAGGCCTGGGTTCGATGCCCCATGCCACCAAATACTCTCCGAGTACACACGGAGTACGTGCTCGTTAAATCAGTGGGTCCGAAAGTCTTGTGGGCTGAATCACGAGTGCAGGGGACTGGAGAATATTTCCCTCCCCTCCAATCCCATGTCTAAATTGCGGAGGTGGAGATAGGTGGTGTCGCCCTCTATCGCCCCTTCCGAGAATTTCGCCGAGCTAATTCGTACTGTCACCTGTTTGGTGCTCAAGGTCTAGGCCAACGCCAGGCGTACTTCTAGCCCCTTGCCGCGATGAATTTCGTGGGTCTCGTTCTGACTACGTTAGACAGGTGGTATTAGCCACAACAACACAACTGATACTGTTAATTTAACGTCGCAGTTAAAAGCGTCTACTCGTTATCTTTCTTTCTTCTGAATAAATTCCTGTCGTAGTTTGTTTTCTGCAATAAAAGTGAAATTAATGAATTCCGAAGGAAATCAAGTTTTAGAGTAGTGTAGCTATTGACCACACACACAATAATTTTCAAATATTCTTGTGGACACGGTAGCCTAGTGGTTCTAGTCAGGAACTCGTGGCTGGAGTGTCGTGAGTTCGATGCCTGGTGACACCCGCCAAGTCGAAGGGACTGATGCACGTTAAATCTTCCGTTGATGTAGAGAGGGAGGCGCCAGTTGAAGTGTCGTCCTCGTCACTTGGCTGCAGTTCAAAATTACGTGGCTCAACACCCATAGCCCTCCTGCTTCTGCAATTCGAGACTAAATTCTTAGATGAGGTTGAATGCTTTTTGCTGTATTGATTTAAATTTATCAAAATTACCTTCCTTCCGATGCTGGTTCAGTTTTCTTAATTGAAGGAAAATAAATTTTCGGAATTTTTCGAGGCTTATTTTGCTCTGTTTTGTTTGTTGCTTGTCTTTTTTCAAAATTCCTACTAATAACTCACAATCTCTATATATTTATTTTGGTGGAAATTTCAATAGTTAATAAAATGTATTTTAAAGCTCTCTATTGAGCTGAAATTTTATATACACGATTATTTTGGATGACAATGCAATAATTTAATTATAATTAATAAAATATATTGATTAAAACTAATTATTCAAAGAATTACAAATACCGTTACATTGGCATCATCTTTGGCCACTTAGAGACCATTTAGGCGACTTGTATCAAAACTTGAAAAGGTTTTTTTCTCATGTTTTAAAGCATTCAGTTGAACTGAAATTTTATATATACGATTGTCTTGGATGACAATACGATACTTTAATGATAATTAGTAAAAATTAATTACCACTTAATGTTGTGTTTCTGTCCTTTGTATATACATATTTATACTAATTGTAACTATTTAATAAAAATTAGCTAAAATAAAATTTTTCTTTGTTGATCTAAGTAGGAATTGACTTTTTTTTAATGCTTGTTTTTTTTACTCTATCTTTGATTCTGTACAACCTTTGTATCTGTATTGAAGATATTCTTTGTACAAGTTTTTGCAAGAAGATTCTATTGTTTTTATCTTTCTCTTACCCTGTTTTCTTTAGCTTTGTATATTTATTAAAGTGTACTAATTTGAAATAATTTAGTTTCGATCGTAACAAATTTAATACTAGTCTGACATTCAGAAATCTATATCTGAACTTATGAAAATACTTGCAAGTTGTATTTTTTTACTTGTATGTACTTCTCCTGAAAAAACCCTGCTTTTTTCAATAAAAACTGAATGCGGGGGTGGTTATTTTGATTCCCAGGGACCGGTTTGTAACTCTAAGCCCTTACGAGTGAGCTCGGTCCCTTTGGGCATTCTGCCAATAGCCTTCGTGTTTCTTTAGAAGGGCTGCGGTAGCCCAGTGGTCAAGGTATCGGATCATGGCAGGGATGTCATGAGTTCGAGCCCAGTACCATTAAAGACCCGCCATGTAGGGCAGCGATGCACGTTTAGTCTGTCGAGGGCTGAAACGTCATCCCGTTGGTGGGGTGAGGTAGTTAGGAAAGGGGGGTTCTCAGGTGTCATCCATGTCACTTAACCATGGTTCAAAAAGACGTTGTCCGTCGTCAAAAGTCCCTGTGTAGCTGAACAGTGTGACGTTAATATTCACTCATCTTCACTCATCGACCCGGAGAAAGCACGGATGTTTGTAAACGTATAGTGCCTTCGCGGCATGGGAATACTCTAAATAGCCGTCGAGCCGCAAGTCCTCTCGTGAGGTTGGTGGAAGGGGAAGAGAGGTGGGAGGCCCCTGATGACCCCCAGAGTGTTCTCCCTCAAATTTGGGGTGGTAACAAACAAAATCGTACTGTCTCCTGCATGGTGCTCAAAGCTCTAAGGGTAAAAATTTAGCCGCGATGAATTTCGCGGACCTTGATCTGATGTTATTGTCGATCAGGTGAGATAAGCAGCAGCAGCAACAACAACATCATCTAATTGAAAACCTTAATACCTAGATAAAGGAATCATTAATTTGAACCGATCCTCAGATTGGATAAATTTTATCATTTTTGTCAAAATAAAGTTATAATTTAATTGTAATACTCAAGTTACACAAAGTTTATTTATAAATAATGGATGTTTTTGCTTATTGAATAGTAAATTGGTAAAGCAAGATTTTTTTTGAATTCTCTCTCATAAAGAATTTTCCTAAAATGAAATCTAATAATTGTGTCACAAACTTAAATTCAAGCATACCCTGACATTTACACGAGAGCTTCCACCATTTTCTTAAAAGAATGATATTTAAAGTTTATTTTTTACATCGATTCGATAAAATTACTGTAATTTCGCCTAATGAACATTTCTGTTTATATTGAGAGGATTTTGGGAATGGAATGGCATGTTTTCGCGGCATTCTCTGACACAACGTGTTTTTTAACATTTGTTTTAAACATTCTCACTGTATTACCCTAACAAACATTTATAAATTCCCTGCCTTATTCTTACCTTTTCGGTTCAGCAACAGAATTCATTCTTTGTTAATATCAGATTGATTGTAAATGAAGTACCCTTTCGTCAGTTCACTAAAGTTTCAACTTATCTGGAACATACTTATTAGTTCACATGGTGTTTGCGTATTATATCGGCTAATTTCGTCAAATTAAAAGACTCTGCCAAATGCTTTGATATGCAGCCGATAATGGAAAACCAATCCCGTGCATTTCAAAGATTTTTTGTTTTTAACTGGCTATGTTTTTTCATTTTACGAAATGGGTCGACATTATACTGTGTTAGAATCATTCAATTATTGCAAGTATTGATAAAGATTATCAACATTATTGCTTTTTTGCATTCATTTCAATTTTTAAATTAGAATTAATTGAAGAATTAAGAATATCTTGAAGAATAAAATCACGATATTGATAAAGCCACGCTTTACTTAAGGGTTTGTAATTTTAATTGACTTAATTCTGGATACTTCCTTAAGAGTACACGAAATTTGTGACAAAAACAGTTTTGTTACTTTTATATAATGTTATCGTAAAAGTAACCTTGACAAGCTAAATTACTAGTTCATTGAAGTATGTGGTTTTTATTGCGTGGATTCAAAAATGTACGTTAATTTCCGTTATGCATTTCCTACTGGGAAAAATAAATCTGTTTGTGTGGTTGAATCATTTATTGTAAATGTCAACAAAGACTTACCCAACAGTATAAAACTTTTGTGGGCATATTTATGTGAATTGTGTTAGTGTGTGATCGGATATCAGATCTGTATTTTAAATAGATTGTGGTATAGCTTACATAATGAAGATGTATTCATCATTTTTGCGCTATAGATTATGAAATTGTTGTCAAAGAAAGCTGGTGTGAGAGAATATACCAAAGAAATTGCATTTCAGATTTCTAATAAATGTTTATTGTGTACGATTTTAAGTAGTACAAAACAGCAAAAATCTCTTTCGCGAGTGTTTGTTGTTTTGTAACGTAGAAAATTATTGACATTTAATATGTTTCTTATCTATACTCCGATTTATGTCATTAGTGGTAATGAGAGAATATTTTCCATTAAGGCTGTTTTCGGTAAAAGTACGAGAGCTTGAACTAAACGCGAGGCACATTTTCAGACAGAAAAATGCTTCAATTTCCATGGAAATTTGCAATATCTTAGCTCATACCTCTGTTAATAATATAGTGTTTTTAAAAATTTCAAAATATTCCCTTTTTCGTTTTAATACGTGAAGGCGTATATAGCACATTTAACATTACGATATATATAGGAGAAGAAACACATTTTATACCAGAAAACGAAATCATTTCGGTTAAAAATGGGAAGTATGATAAAAAATACTGCTCTTTAAAGGACAGTGAAGCCAGAATTTTTTTATCATTTATTTTTCCTTTTTTTTATAACTGAAAAAATGTTCCACGTTCGGGTCCTATTACTTAACATTAACCGAAAAGACTGCCTTAAATATAACTAATTATAAGTCGAAACTAACGAGATTGTTAAATCTGCTTCGCGTAATATTAAAGAACAATTTCTCAAAATTGAAATGTTTTTCCGGTAAAAAATGCTCAATGATTATATTCTGATTTCGCTACCCTTTTATCTACAGACCTTTTTGATTATGGACTCCTAAAATGAAAACAATTTGTTGTAAATTGCCCCCTCCCCGCCATGAGAACATAATATATAGTCAAAAATCGAATTATTTATTTGTTACAATATTCATTTATACTAAATCACAAAGTTGCATTTTGAATTACTCTTATTTATTGTGAGATTTATATAATAGTTTCCTCTTCAACGTTGCGCTTGCGCTTTGAAGCTTCGTATTTATGATGTTCAGCTCGCCAGATAAAGTGAGCAACGAAAGAACCTCACGCTTACTTGATATGCTATTAAGTCAAGTGACAGTGAGCCTACTTGTTTGATGTACCCCAAAGCATCCCTTTGCATAGCCCTAGGATACACGTACCCCATTTTTAAGACAGCTGCTTTGTGGAATTGATTTCCAGACTTTTTAGATAGCGTAACCGAAGAAAATAATTATTCCTCAACATGTATATCTATTTGTATGCATATAAATATATTATGTAGGTGTGGCTGGGTGTAAACAAAAACCAAATGTGATTTATTATTTATTTACTTAAACTATTATATCTATACATTTAAACTAGATAAGAAATTTATATATACATTTTCCATAATAATTTAATGTGAATGTAATTGTTTCTTCTAGAGCAGGGGTGTTCAAACCAAATGACCTTGCGGCCACTTTGGAAAAACATTATAATCTCGCGGTCCGCACATAAAAATATGTACATTTATATCATATTTGGAAACAAAAAAACATTTATTGGAGTGAAAGTATAAAACAAAATGAATTATTATTATTGTTTACAATATTTTTCATGTATACCCAGACATAGGTAATATAATAATGTTTATATAATATAATAATGCAATGATCAAATAATGTTTAAAATATTTCAGTTGCCATTTTCTTGAAAATTACGGAGTTTCTTTTGAATTGATCTTTCGTTACTCATTTTTAAAATTTGATTGAACTGTTATTCTCAAACGATTTATTATACATTGCCCTTGATCTTAATCATCCAGAATATTTTTTTTAAACTTTAAAAAAACATCTCTGACTGCCTCTTGCTTTTTGGGCACTCCGAACAGAGAAGGAGAAATGAAAATCGCACACGCAGAGAATCATGTACCATCCATAGTAAAGGATATGCATAATACAATTTGGAGTTTATTAAAAAAGTTATTTATTGTAGTAAAATCAAATGTAACTGTTTGAAGAAATATAAATCAATTTTAATCTAAAAGATGTTTCTATTATCAAAAAGGATTTATTTCAAAACAAGAACAGGTAACATGGAAATACATTGTATATATGTATATAAATTTCCCCTCAAATAAATTTCAAAATGAAAAAACTTTAAAAAAAACCTGATATTTAAAATTTTTTAAAAAAAAGAGTCGGTGGGCCACAATTTACGTACTGGAGGGCCACATGCGGCGTGTTGGACACCCCTGTTTTAGAGCGATCAAAAGTATTCCCTCCTCCCAAATTAAAAAGTAAATACAAAATGTGAACCTTAACACTAGCGTTAGAATTTCAGAGTGAAACCGCTCTTGTTAAAATAACTGACTGTACCAAGCAGCAGAAGCGCCCTATAGTGACCACCAAACTTCATTAGAGACCAGGTGAGAATCGAATGTTGTCGCTATAAAGAACCATGTTCTTTGCCTATTATTTTTGTTAACGATATGAGTTTTCTTTGTGTTACCTAACTTAATAAGCAGTTGTTACATTAGAGGAGACTTCATTAACAACCAAAACACTAAATTTATTATTTTTAGTCTAATTTTTTACGACCACACAACGCTCTACAAGAGTATTATTGGAACAAAATAAGTCGTTACTTGACCCCTATTTCCTACCTGATGTGTAGTGTGATGTTGGGATGAGGAAAATGTCTGGAGATAAAAACGGAACAAAAAATGTAGAGACCGGAAGTGTCTTCTAATCGCTCTTCGGAACACAGCTCAGGTAGGAGCGTAGCATTCAATTCCAGCAGATGAAGTTCGGAGCCTAATTCTGAAAAGCATAAAATATTCATACTTCGTCAAAAAACATTAAACAAATATTAAATGTTTAACTAAAATAAATATTTTTAAATTAATTTTAGATACATCTATATACATTTAATATTTTGAGAATATCTGGTTTTATATTTAAAAGAAGAAAATAAAAACTTTTGTTTTTGCAAATTTTAATTCTGTTTTCATAATGTAAAAAGCGAAAGATATTTTTATTTGAATTATATGGATAACAGGACTCGCGTTCACACATGTTAGTTTCAAGTTCCTCATTTTTTTTCGATTGATTGAATATTAACGTCGCACTGTTCAGCTGCACGAGGGCTTTTGGCGATGGACCACGTAATTTTGAACCATGGTCAAGTGACGTGGCCGACACCTGAGCTGGCACTCCCCTCTCCTAACTACCACACCACACCAACGGGAGGACGTTTCAGCTCTCGACAGATTTAACGTGCATCGCTGCCCTACCCGGCGGGTCTTTAGTGGTACTGGGCTCGAACTCGTGACAAGGCAAGCCACGATCCGATACCTTGACCACTCGGCTACCGCGGCCACTCATTTTTTTCGAAAAGGCTCCATTGTTGTCTTTGTGTTTCTCTTTCTTCAAGTATCAACTCATTATTCAGTTCCTACTATTAGCTCACACTCTGTCTCTAAATATATATTTGGCTGGCCACAAAACATGTTCAACACCACTTTTATATGAATTATTTTATATGTAAGCAGTCCTAAGTCAGCAATGTTTATGATACTGCAGCATCCATTTTTTAAATTTCAATTACTCATATATCCTTCAATGTATGGTTTTCTTACTATATCTTTATTTTTCGGTTTTGAATGATAAATGTTCATCTCTCATTTGTAAAGAATTTAGACTAATATATATATATATATATATATAATCTTCTCAAATTTTCAATCGTAATAAAATACTTTCTATTCATTCATTCAAAGTAGGAATTGACTTAAAATTTTTTTTATATTCCTTGTTCCCTCTATTTGATAGAATCACAGCAGTAAAGGTAAGCTGTTATTATTGATTTTGATATATGAATTGAGAAATTTGTCTATTTATTCTCAGACATACGTATATGACACGATGATAGATCGCAAAAAAATTCTTTTCCGTCAGTTAGATTCTCTTTTTCTCCTGCTATTGTTGTAACCGCGGTAGCCTAGTGGTTGAGGTCACAAGTTCGGGACCAGCGTGTTATGAATTTGGGTCCTAGTGCGCTAAAGCCCCGCTGTTTAGAGGGGCTAATGCACATTAAATCTATCGTAGCTCAATGTCCTCCCGTTGGCGTTACTTGGAGAAGGGGTACCAGCTCAGGGGTGTTGTCTTTGTCATTTGACCATGTTTCAAACTTACGAGATGCATCGCCAATAACTCTCGTGTAGCTTTAGAGAACGACATTACTAAACACTCACTCCTGTCATTATCAGTTTTGGTTCATGATTAAAGGAATTTCCTTACGCATTTCTCCTAAGGAGGATAGCCTTTTTGGAAAGAACTTATGGCTTATAATCTTTTTGAATGATATTTAAAAAAGGTTGTTGTTCCAGCCATTTTTGCGAATGATATACATTCCCTGTTGTATTGAGCGAGCGTCGCTTGTAATGTTTCCGTCGAAGTCATAGGCAGTTACTAATTAAGATCGATCTAATTTACGAATGAGCTGTAACCAGGAGATAATTAATCGGGAATTTATGAGTGAGTATTTTACTTTCCCTCCTTCCTTTCCTCGGTGTCTCGACAGCACAGGGTGGGTCTTGACCTTTTCAAGAAGCCCTTTCCAGACAAGCCTTCTTCCTGCCAGTGTTCTTCAACTCTTAGTTCTCAAAACTAGTAGATCTTTTTCTAAGACATCAATCCATCTAAGATTAGGCCTGCACTTTCTTCAAGTGCCATGTGGTCGAGCATTGAAGACTTTTTTAGTGGTGCGGTCTTCGTTCATTCTGACAACGGGACCTGCCCATTTAATTCGTTGTATTTAGATGAAGTTAACAATGTCAGATTGATTATAGGATTGACAGAACTCGAAATTTGATTTCTTTCGCCACGTTCCATTTTCCTGAATTCCTTCAAAAATAAATATTAAAATCTGACTTTCGTAGATATTTATCATGTCCTCATCTGTTCGAGACATGGACCAAGTTTCACATGCATAAGTTAACACTGATCTTAAAAGACTTTTATACAATAGAACCTTTGTTTTTATTTTGATTAAATTCGATTTCATATATTTTCGTATTCCAATAAAGTATCTATTTGCCATAGTAATTCTCTTTTAGATTTCAGTAGTACAATCATTCTATTGTTAATTTCCGAACCTAAATAAGTGAAAAACTGTCAACAGCTTCAAAATTCTACTCTTCAATTTTAAAGTGTGAATTGTTAAGATAGATTTAGTGTAAGACGAGTACTTGGTCTTATTCTCATTGATTTTCAGTTCCGCCTTGAGGGCCTATTTCTCTAAAGACAAGACATTTTACTTTCCATAAGGATTATATATGTATATTCATCAGAAGTAGAGACTAACTTGCCATCTAGAGCTTGATTTTTGAGTTACCATTAAACGGTGATGTCGGGGGCAAGAGACTTGAGCTATCTACCTTCCTGACATCATATATGTCTTATTGTGTTGTAAACAATTGGGTTGTGAAATTTTCCAGGTGTAGTAATTGGGTATTTTTTTTCTCTACAATCATTGTTGGTTTCGACTTGCAGAACGGATTGCCAACACAATTTGAAATAGAATTTGCGCAAAATGATTAGGCGGCAGATGGCACTGTTTTAGCAATTGGCATCCATAGAAGAATGAAAGAGTGGTAGCCTGGTGGTTAGAGCATCGGACTCCAGACCGGAAGGCCTGGGTTCAATGCCCGATGTCACCAAATACCCTCCGAGTACACATGGAGTACGTGCTTGTTAAATCAGTGGGTCTGAAAATCTTGTGGGCTGAATCACGAGTGCAGGGGACTAGGAGATTCCCTCCCCTCCAGTCCCATGTCAAAATTGTGGAGGTGGAGATAGGGGGTGTCGCCATCTATCGTCCCTTAGGGGAATTTCGCTGAGCTAATTCGTACTGTCACCTGTATGGTGCTCAAGGCCTAGGTCAACGACAGGCGTACTTCCAGCCCCTTGTCACGATGGATTTCGTGGGCCTCGTTCTGACTACGTCAGACAGGTGGCATTGGCCACAACAACAACAAACAAGAGTGATGAATTGGACAGGAGAAATAGATAGAATTATGTGTGAGGTAGCTTCTGTAACTTTAAACTAGTTTAAACTGATTGGTTGAAAATAACCCCTCTCCCAGCTCTGTAATTAACTTTGGGCTATTACTTTTCAGAAGCGCAGTTAAATGAGACGAAGATGACACTTGAAATAATCCTTAATTCTCCTGCTATTTAATTATTTTGGTGTCCAATTATGTTGCTCTTTTAACACGCAGCAATTGCTCCGCAACTTGGCGTAATCAAGACTGTAATCCATTTTAACTTTCATTAAAAATCACGTAGTTTTCGATTCATTGGACATTCGTGTAGAAATACGTTTATTTAAAATGTAGTATTAGTTTTCAATGGGAGATTACCTTATGTGGTTTGGTATTATGAAGAGTAAGTGCTTTGTTAAAAGAGTTTCAAGATGGCGCTGGTGTACAGAAGCTAATTTTATGTAAGGGGGGGGGGGAGGCTGCATTTTAAAAATAAATATCGACGGAAGTGCCGAGTTGTAATCTTTAGGCTACAAATTAGAAATCAGGTGGTGTATGGAGGAAAAGTTAAAATCTTTATACATTTAAGTCCAATGTGTTTTTTTGTATCGATAAATCGTTAAACTTTTTAAATACAGAAATAACAATTTACTTAGAAAATATAAAACTTGCATTCGTTACATTTGATGGAATTATAACTCTTGAAAAGTTCTTCAAATGAAATAAAAAATTTACTTGAGAAATTGGATAAAAAGGAAACAAACTATATAAGAATAAACATAATTTAATTATTTTCTTTAAAGAATATAAAATACTCTCTCGTTCTGAACTCGAGAATGTAACATTATTTATCTGTACACAAAATAAACAAGATACCGTCGACAAAGGCCACCACTAGTTTTCTAATGAAAATGAAGTTCTGATGAAACCTGAATATGTTTGATAATACTTTTGAAATTTCACACATTATGTATGGTGTGAAATCATTACTTAACCCTTTATCTAACGCATTATGGTTTACTGCAGCTTTTTTCATACAATATTTTTTTTATCACTACATAGTAAATTAAGGGATATACATAAAAATTACTCAACTTTTGGAAATTTAACCCGTTAGAGCTAATTAATTAATCAAAGATAATCTTCTGTAGAATTAATTATATGCACTGTTCCCTTAGAAAATGATTTGACTATTTATTTTAAGGTCCTAATTTACATACAAAAAAATAAGACACTAACATTTTGACACTAATTTTTTTTTCTGAACAAAAATGACAATCTTCGCAATGCGCTGAAAACGCCGCGTCAGCTCTGATAAAGTAATTTCTTCCATAAAAATATTCGTCTTCCTCGCTAAAATGCTCATCATAGAACCCATGCTGTCATATATCTTGGAAGAGTGGACTTAAAAGAATATTCCTGCTAAGTATCGTCAGAGTATTCGTAAAAATGGTTATTCTATGCAATTTTAAATGAGTGGTACTTATAAGTACCGTCAGTAGATAAAAGGTTAAAGTACAGTAAATCATTACCTCTCGAAATATGGAACTATGAAAAAAAATGTTTGTTGTTAATATCGAGCTTCTTCATTAAAAATGCAATACCAAGCTTTTGTATTCTTCGTCCTTCTCACAGGCAAGTTAATTTCAGTATAATTTAATGAACGATAAATTGATTTTAAAATTCTAATATAGAAATGTGTGTGCGTTCTTTGTTGTGTAATAAAAATATGCAAATATTTAAGTAATTTGTATAAAAACAATGTAATATGTATGAGCTGGAATAAACTAAAAAGGAATGATGCAATGAAAGGAGTAAATATATCTTTAGTAAGCTATCGGAATGATCGGAATACAAATGTGTTGTCAGAAAAACTAATAAAAATTGATTTCGAATTTTTCAAAAAACGATTTTGATAAAATAGTTGTTTTATTCGTTCTAATTTAAAGTACTGTAATAATTGCTTGAAGTAAAGGGAAGAATTTTTTGTATCGAAGTTATTTTATTTCAAGAGATTTTCTTCAGCATAACATTTTACCTGATCGAAAAATTGGATTATTTTCACCAGTTTCATCTTCTGCTTCAATCATCCTTTTCTTCTTACTGTGAGCACCCGATGAAAGACTTTGGGGTTGATTAGTTTCAGGAATTGCATCTTTAGAGGTTTGCTGTCTTGGATTAGCGTCTTCCACCTTCTGATTAGGAACATTTAGTAGTAATTTCTCTCGATCTGAAAAATTTCAATAAAGGTTGTTGTTATTTATACCACATGATCGACAGTAACATCAGATCAAGGCCCACGAAATTCATCGCCTCAAAGGGCTACTTTTACGTCTGTAGTTATCCGTAGCTTTGAGCAACATGCAGTCAACAGCACGATTTGGCTCGTTTCGACCCCAATTGTGCAGTCAACAGCACGATTTGGTTCGTTTCGACCCCAATTTGAGAAAGAACACCCTGAGGTGGTCACGGCCTCCCACCTCTGTTTCCCTTCCACCAACCTCACAAGAGGACAGGTTGCTCAACGGCTAGAATACCCTCATGCCACGAAGACATTATACTTTTACAAACACCCATGCCTTCTCCAGGATTTTGACCCCTCAAGGACCGTTCACCCACACTAACCTTCTTTAGGTTAGTGTGGGTGTTACAATACCGAGAAATTCTACAATACCGAGAAATCCTACAATACCGAGAAATCCTAGGGATCTTTTCCTTTTCTCAAGGGGTTTACTGTACTAGGTAAATTTGGGTCTCACGTCCCCCGGATACCTTAGTGATCCTTCTCTATTTTCGACCCTCTTTCTTGACATACATTTCCTCTTTACTTTCTTTTCCTGTCTAGACCATAGTTTCAAAATATGTTAAACATGCGTGTTTGAAATTACGAATTAATTTGTTTTTCTTAGATTACTTAACCAATATTATTAACATATTTTAGATTTCATTTTTTATAGTGTAAAAATTATAAATGAATTTTTAATACAATTTTAATGAATATTAGGTTTAGATATAGCTTATGCACGTCATTTTTAACTGTGCTTTTAAAATTTAATGTTATTTAAAACAAATGTTTGGCGCAGTATACCCGAAATCGGCTCTTGGGCCAATAAACCCCACAATCACTCTCCAAGATTTGAATTCTGGTCCTATGACACTGCTGTCAGCGTCACCAACCACTATACCGAATGGGCAGCTAAGTTGCGAAATAAATATCTTAAATCTTTTGCACTTAAATATCATACCTATATGCATTAAATATTGTGTACTTAGGTAAAAAATAATGTAATATATAATGAATGTAATTCAAAGATTTTTATTTGTTTCGCGTGCCCCCCATAGCCTGTAACTTTCAAAATGATCATGAGCTTAAAACCAGCATTGTTTGTTGCGTCGTGGGTTGGAGACTAGGTGTATGTTAAATCTGTCAGCACCAAAGTGGGCGTAATATTGAAATTTGGTAAGTGGGATGCCAGATGTTGTCTACATCACTAAACCATGTTTCAAAATTAGGAAGTCCGTTACCAATAGCCATCGCGTTACTTTCGAGTGCTACGTAAGCTAAATTAAAATTGAATAGAATCAATTCGAAGTAGTTCCCTTGGATTTCCACTCGCTTCTTCCATTGGTTCCGTAGCTGTTGCAAGCAGTGTAAAACGTCTTTTGAGGTAGTAGTTCACACACATGTGGTTCATCGCATTCTGCATGTCTTTGTTGAATAGAACCGATAATGCGATATTTTCTCTGGTAGCCTTCTGGTTTTTTGGAATCGACAAGATTTTTGCAAAACTTAATGATGTAACGTTGCTCTAGTTTTTTAATCAGATTTTCAAAGACGAAAACCTGATTGCGCTCACAATTACTTACCCATTGTAGTTTGCCAACAGAAAAAAGCTGCGGTTTGACAACCCTTAAGCTACGGCCATCATAAAGAAATATTATAACGATTAACATACAGGGTGATTCCTAAAAAGTATACAGTTTCTATGTACAACAAATCAAGAACAATGTCAGATACTAAATGTGATCTGTAACAGAATTGTATGGAACTATTTTAAGTTTTGTTAGAGATAGTCACTGATATTCTATGTGCGATCCCTTAGTCACATCCAGCCAGTAATCCCTTTCCGGCCAAACATGTGTGTTAAGGTATCAATTCAGAGGCGTTACGTACACCCCCGCAACCCAGCATTGTGGGGGGAAGCTTGACTGACGTAAAGTACGTATTTGAGCTTGGGGCCCAAAACCTGAGTTTGCAAGGATATTTGCAGGTTTGCCTTATATTCTCCGTTACGCTATTGTATCAACTCCACCGATAACAACTGCGATACGCTATTCCAGCTTCGTCCTGGACATAATCCTGTAGTTTCAAACTATTTATACCATTGTTAGGTATATTTTCTAGTGGCAAGTTCTTTTCCGAGCCGTATTTAAAAAATGCTGTTGCACACCACAGTGCCGGCTTATACATTGGGCGCTTGGAGCTTGCGTCCAGAGGCCCGGAAAAGCTGGACTTAATCAGATTTTTTGGATACAAATTTCGATTCCCCTGTGCCAAGAGGGCCTATAGATCTGTTCCCAGGGTCAAAAAAGAACTTAAACCGGCACTGGCACAGCAGTTGTAGATTTAATTTTTCTGAATTCAAGAGCACAATAAGCCTCTTCGTCTGATTAGTCCCATGACACGCCTACTACTGCTGACGTCACTTCCGTCAGGATCTAGGCACAAATTTTAAAAGTACATCTACCTTGCTATTCGCTGAGGTGGTGTCTGTCTTTGACTATTACTGTTTTACAGCCTACTTATTTGTAAATCACCCTGCATATAATTGTCATCGACGGCCATTGCGTGAAGATTTTTACATCATTTCATTATTCAACATTTAAAATAAGAACATATTCCTATGCTTAGGTTTCTTACCATCGTAACTGAAAGGGATACCACTCTTTTTCTCGACGTGATGTCTCAGCACCCCTTCGTCTCCGTGATTCGAGAAAGACAAGGTATCCTCTTCGAGGTTAATATCAGATGAGATGTCGCAGCAAAATATCGGGCATTCTTCTGAAGAGCAGTCTAGATCTCCAGGCTGGAAACCATTTAAATGATCGTCAGGGCTGATGGTTGGATACGGCGGCGATACAGATTTGAATCCTGACTTGGTGCTTTGCTTAGGAGACACACCTGTCGAGACAATTTTGTTTAGTATTTTTAAGTTAGTTTGCTTAACTTCTGAATTTGGTGGTTTAATAACTTGTAAACGATATTTCACGAAATTTTAAGTATTCAATAAAGAGATAAAAATGAATGGTTTGTGCCCGGAAAGGTAAATGAACTCAAACAATAGCATTTTCTTTGCAGCGTAATTTTTCATTTTATGCTTTAACCTTCAATTGCATATATTTCTAAGCAAAAATGAAACTCACAGAAATACAGTAGGTAAATGGGAATACGCACAGAACTATACGAGCTGATAAAAAAGTTGTGTTGTAAGCAATTTCTAATTGGATAATTTTCGAATTCTTAAATTTTCAATCACTTCTCTAAAATAAGGGGTCTTGAAATCCTTGTCTAAGTCCCTTTGAATCTTATGATTTCGTTCCACTGGTACACTCAAGGGTGATAGGGATGAAATATTCACCCCCCCATATACCAACAGATTTTTAATCTTTAGTATAAAAAATTCGCCTCGATACTTTTACGTCATCTACGTGTTTTTTAAAATATAACCCGTCCTCTATAAAGGTAGTCTGTCTACGTGCGCCACTGTCTAAAACTCTTTAGAAAATATGATAAAGTAATTAAACTAAAGTGAATAGAGGCGCAATTAAGATAAAGAAATAAAAGTCTGGAAAAAACATAATTGTGAAAATTTTTACTTGGAACCTGCAAACTCTTCACGACCCACATTAACAGGATGTTTATTTTTATACATCAGAAACTATTCTTTTTAATCTACTAAGTTCTCTAGATTAATCTTTTTCTCTTTTAGAGTATTCTGTTACTTTCGATTGCGTCTTGGATTAAGATTTAATTTGTTCACTTTTTGTCTCACCTCCAGAGGTCTCTGCACTCCAAGTTAAGAACTTTTGTTAATGGAACTTCATAATGCTACTATTAATGAATTTAATTGTAATATGAGTTTTATTATATCCGGGCATGATATCACGCAGATTACCTGCCATTTAAAACGTTCTTATGCTTCCAGAAAATTTTGTGAATATCACCGGATTAAATTTATTCGCATCTTTAACAGTTACTTTGAGCATTATAGTAAAAATAAGATTAAATTGAAAGTTTGTTGCCCACTATATATTTTTTCCTACTCTGAAATTTCCTTTATCATTTCTGGATTGCATCATACTAATTCTGGGTTTTTCAAACAACTTTTTCCACGATATGTAAATGTTGGTTGATAATTATTTGAGGCCTAATGTATTTTTCGTTTATCGCTCGCAATGATGTTTCACGATCTTACTTGGAATAAAAGATTTGTCATCAATGTTATTTAAAAAAAAAATGTCTCGATTTCTGATACAGAACATGTGTGAACTTGGTAATCTACTGATGCTTTTATTGTACCTGATATTCATTTGTCTTATTCTTCGGTAGAAATACTTCTATTTTGAATACCTAAAATTCTTGTTCGATGTCTCAGTTCCCTTACTTTAGTCTCTTTTTCTAAATATTTTTGCTAGAGTAAATTTTAAAAAAATGTAGGACTCTCAAGTTAATTTTTAGAGTTAATATACATTCATGAGATTTCTCTGTTGACAATTTCCATAATTTTCGACTACTCTTACTTTTCTACCATTTTTTTAGTGTTTCAAAAATATTTGGAAACACACTCTTCATTAATAATCTAAAAGTTTTTAGTGCTTATATATATATACTAGCCGTTACCCACTCGCTTCACTGGGTATTTCACGATGTTGCATATATGTATACTGTTTACATATATATTAATTATTGATACCTAGCATTAAGAATTCGATTGTATTGCAAAATATATTTATAGCTGTTACACTCTCGCCCCTTGATATAAAAAGACCATAAATTATAATATCTAAAATAGAAGTAGAAAGATTTTTTTCGCTCACTTAACCTAATAATCAAGTGGATTTCCACCAAAGCAACTTTCAGTGGATCTCTACTCCCTAAAATAAACATGCGTGCTAAATTTCAAGTCTAAATCTAACAGAGCAAAAACGGAATTTTTATCATCAATACCTCGTTGACAGGATTGTTAGCGGATTCCAATTCAACAAAAAAAGCATGCAAACCAAATTTTATTAGTATAGTCTTAGCAGTTCAAAAACGGGAATTTTGTCTATCAATACGCCCCAATAACTCTCCTCGCTTCCCTCTGGAGTTGATTTCCGTAAAATCCATTCTTAGTGGAACTCTATTCAACTGAAGAAAAGTGCTCAACAAATTTCAAGTAAATGAGTTAAATTCAAAAACAGGAATTTTTCTACAACACGCCTTAATCCCTCGCAACCCCACTCCTTTGGGGGTCCGTTTTCGCAAAAATCTTTGTAAAAGGAACTTTATTCGATGAACGGAACATACCTTCTAATTTTCAAGCAGGTGGTTCTATTGGTTGAAAAGCGGAAATATTTATCTATTACGCCCCTGAATCCCCCTCAGTGACCCTTGGGGATCCATTTTCCCCAAAATTATTTTGTAGCGGATCTCTACACCATGAAAGGAATTCACTTACCAAATTTTAAGACTGTACGACTAATAGTTTAAAAATGGAAATAATTATCTATAACGCCCCTTAAGGCCCCGCAACGCCACTTAGGAAACGATTTTCACAAAACCCATCTTATGACGGATCAGTACACAGTGAATGGAATCTGCTTACTCTATTTCAAGATTTTACGTTTAATAGTTTAAAAAAGGAGTTAATTGCCTATAACGTCCCTTAATTCTCCACAACGCCACTTGGGGTCGATTTTCACAAAACCCATTCTGTAGGGGATCTCGACTCTATGAAAGGGATCCGCTTACCGAATTTCAAGACTGTACGTCTAATAGTTTAAAAATGGAAATAATTATCTATAACGCCTCTTAAGCCCCCGCAACGCCACTTAGGAAATGATTTTCTCAAAACCCATCTTATAGCGGATCTCTGCTTAATTAATGGAATCTGCTTACTCAATTTCAAGATTTTACGTCTAATAGTATAAAAAAGGAGTTAATTGCCTATAACGCCCCTTACTTCTCCACAACGCCACTTGGGGTCAATTTTCACAAAACCCATTCTGTAGGGGATCTTGTACTCTATGAAAGGAATCGGCTTACTAAATTTCAAGACTGTACGTCTAATAGTTTAAAAATGGAAATAATTATGTGTAACGCCCCTTAAGCGCTATGAACGCTTCTTGGTGGTCGATTTTTGTAAAAATCAATATGTAGGAAATCTCTACTTTATGAAAGAAATCTGTGTACCAAGTTTCTTCACTGTACATCTAATAGTTTGGTAATGGAAATAATTATCTATAACGCCCCTTAAATCCCCGTAACGCCCCTTGGGATTCGAACTTTGCAAAATCCGTTCTTAGCTGACGTCTACTCCATGAAGGGAACCTACCAACCAAATTTCAATTCTGTAGGTTTAATAGTTTCGGAGATATCGTGATTAGTCAGTGAGTGAGTGAGTGAGTCGCTTTTCTCCTTTATATACATAGATATATATACATATACATATACTAGCTAACTAAGTGGCGTAGTTGGTATGGAGTTGACGTTGTTCACTCACGTTTGCGGATTCGACCCTGGCCCATGTCATATGATTATGCGGCATGTTAAAGTTTCCTAGACTGACTGTTTGGCTTAGGTACTCTCGCCAAAATTAAAAAGCTTAGTGAAATTTCCTACTGTCGGAGCTCCTGTGCCACCCTTTGGGGAGGAAACTGAGTGTCAGAATTACTTGCGATGATTGGTATACCACTTACATGGTGCCACACTAAAAAGAAATACCAACTCCCGAGAAATGAATTAGATGTGCAATGATAAAGTACCAATCCGTAGCCCCATTAGAAAGAATAAAAAAAAGTCAATGATACTATCGATGAAGTATCTTGAACATTAGCAATGTTTTAAAAGTACTGTATTCAAGACAGTGCCATACATACCATGCATTCTATCTGCTGAAGTTCTCCTGGAACTTAAAGATGAAGCTTGACTTGATAAAATTAAAGACGGAAATAATGTGGACATAATAGGAATTCTGCTTTGCATTGCGGCAGTTGAGTTCTCAATCGATGGACTAGAAGAAGAACAATTTCTATTAATATCATCATTATAATATTTACTAAACTTTTAAGACTAGTTTACAAATTTATATATAAAGTAAACGGACTCAAGGCGATTTGTTAAGTGTTTTTTTTCTAAAAAAAACTTTTCGTATAATTAATTGATATTAATCAATTCAGCTAAAATAAAATAAAATAGATACACAGAAAAACTCATACCTTCGCATCTGAATGAATACGGCTCCTCTGATGAAAGGCGAGTTGTGTTGGTTCTGCCATTCCATGATGTAAAGAGTTGCAAGGGCCATGAGGCTGCAATAAGAAAAAGTTACTTGACATTTTTTAAAAATATTACGTCTAGTTAATCTTTAGAATTAATATTGTGTGTTTTCAAGGACAATGAATATTTAATTGGATTTAAGCGATACAAAATAAAATAAATAAAAGGTCTTCGGAAAGTCAATTAACAGTTCACTGCGTCTCGTAAAGGTGCACAAGATGATTATTTAAAAACATGTGTTGTATATTTTAAGGGTTTAAACGTACTTTTTTAACCAGTTAACTGTGATTGACGAGTATACTCGTCACGGAAAAGTTGCAGGATTTTGTGTATTGACGAGTATACTCGTCACGCTTAAAAAGTAGTGACCATTGGCTATTTTAATTGTAATTTTTGAGAAAAACAAAATATATTCTCGAATTTCAAGATGTATAGAATATTTTCAGGCCAGTCTGGAGTAAAACAAATAAAAAGTATGAAAAATTTAAGTTGATTCATGCTTTCCCGTAATGCACTGACTGAAGTTCGCTATAAGTTGGCATAACGAATTTATTTAAGTGCGATGATAATGTTTTTCAGATATTATTCTAAAAAGGGCAAGAGCAAAAGTCGGAAAGTTTTGTGAAGTAGGGTTCCTTCTGGTATGATCAGCAATGGACAAATGCGCGATGCCGACCAGGAGCTGAGCCCATTGATAGCTGTTGGCCTGAAGTTACCTAGCTATCGAGAGGTGTAAATGCCAATTGTTTGATGTTAGAACCATGTGCTGACATTAAAGTCCAATGCCATGCTAATTAAAGAACAGTTTTTTTACTGAGAGGTGGGAAAAGGAAGAATGGTTTATAGTAAGAAGACTATGATCAACGCTATACGGCACATCTCCAAAACTTCCTGAGTGTCAAGACAAGTAGAAAATACCTTGTCGGTAAAGGAGGAAGTAAATCTGTTTGTTTAGGTTTCAGTCCGAGGATTTTGGTGGTCTCTAAAATTCACAGATATCCGTAAATATATCCAATAATCTAACAGCGCAACTTACTCTGTGATTGACGAGTATAATCGACATCGCTTGATTTTCGTGACACACACAATTGCGCAATCTCAAACTGGAGCACCACAGTTAACTGGTTAAAACTTTTATATCACCCTTATGCTGCGTAATATTCTGGATTAAATTATAGTGGTCTCAAATATTTCCCCAAAAATATGCGTTTTATTTTACTAAATATAATTAAAAAAATATTTATCTTTAGAATAAAGAGTAAGTTGTGAAAAGTTTCGAGCAAGAAGACTCTACTCACAACAACGCTCTGCTATTCGAAGACAAATCTAAATAGCTGATATAGGTCAATAGATGTGTAATATTACGCATTAATACATTAATACATAGATGAAGTGAATGTTTCCCCCCCTATTAAATGGGTTGCATTTTGGAAGTTAAACCTATGCAGATATGACAAGTTCCCTAGTGTGAGTCATTTCATTGGTGGCAACATCCTAGTGCCTGCTCTCTACAAATTTTCGAGGGGCCGCGGTAGCCCAGTGGTCAAGTTATTCATGGTAGGCATGTTATGAGTTCGAGCCCAGTACCATTAAAGACCCGCCATGTAGGGCAGCGATGCAATTAAAATATGCCGAGAGCTCAAACGTCCTCCCGTTGGTGTGGTGTGTTAGTTAGGAGAGGTGGGTGTCACCTTAGGTGACATCCTCGTTACTTGACCATGGTTCAAAATTACGCGATCCGTCACCAAAAGCTCTCGTGTAGCTGAACAGTGCGACGCTAATATTCATTCACTCACTGCAAATTTTCGACGCCTTCGATTTGCATATCCAGAAAACGTATCTACTCCAGCGGGGATCGAACCCGCAATCTTGGGCTTAAGAGGCGGGCATGCTACTCCTAAGCCTACATGAATGTAATAGAATGCTTAAGTCAAATTATGACAATGCTTAATAATCTCAACACGAGACTTTATGCTTCGAACTCAACATTTCATCAGCTTATATACAATTGCCGAAACATCTAGAACTTTCAAGACTTGAGTGAGTGTTTATTAATGCCGTACTCTCTAAACCAAAACGACGAACTTCGTAATTTTGAACCTAGGTCAAGTGTGAGGAGTATTGCACATAGACTGGAATCGCCTTTTCCCAACTGTCACACCACTACCAACAGGATGACTTTGGATCATGACATATTCAGCACGCATTAGCCTTTCACATGGCGGTACATCTCAGGATTCGAAACGGCAATACCACTGGCGACCCTAATCACGAACATACATCGGCCACTCTTCCAGACAAGGAAAGATATAACTAGTAACGCGTCAAACTATATAGCTATTACTACTAACTAGATTATTTTAGAAGAAACACGATAGTCAATACAAAGTAAACAGTTATTTTAGGCATCTTCGCCTGCAGCCAGGCTCGAACTGACGATCTGTCACTTCAGAGTTTGATGCTCTACCGACTGAGCTATGGTGTTCATACTCAAGGAGAATACTTTCGCTGCTATATTTTAATGGGTATCCGAATCAAATGTACCTTATCACAGCGGTCAATTAAAAAATATATTAGTGCTATGATGAAAAGTTAAACAAAATTCTTATTTTCCGCTTATGACGCATGCATATGCTCTTGCACATTCCCGATTCGGCCGACGAACAGAAAATGGCATCCCTGCAAGAGAAGGCAAATATTCTCTAGTGTGCAGAACACAAATCCATTATTTTATAAATGTTTCAAACATTTCCTAAGCTATAAGTCCACTCGATGTCAAGAGCATTAACCAGCTAACTGTGGTTAACTGTTAACTGTCCCCCTGTTAAAATATTGGATCAAAAAGCTTGTTATTAGATTAGCAATTTTATAAAATAAACCTAATTCTTATTTTAACTCGGTCGCAGATTCATGAGACCGACTGTCTTTCCAAACGTGAGTTTTTATGGATATCTATAAATTTTAGTGCCTCTCAAAATTCTCATTCTGTGAGATCTAAACACACATGGATTTACTTCCTTTTTTACTGGTAAAATATTTTTTACCTGTCTTGGCACTAAAGAAGTTTTGGAGAGAGGCTGCAGAGGATTGATCGCGCGCAATCCTCTTACCAGAAAGCATCCTTGCTTTTCCCACCCCAATAAAATAACTCAAAGGCAGGGGACCTCAACCTTTTTATCAGTTGGGCCGCATACATATGTCGGCTATTTATGCGGGCTGCAACAAGAGAATAAATGGGTGAGGAGAAGGGAAAAATAATTGAAGACAAAGAAAACATTGGAAATTTAAAATGTGGAAAATTGATCAAAATATATTATAGATACTGTTTTGCGTTTTTAATTATTATTTTTTTATATATTTCATTTATGTCGCTAACACTAAATTAGAAGCATTTAAAAAACATCCCTTCACAATTTCTGCAGTAAACGGCTTCATATGATTACCAATAATATAATAAACTTCATAGGATGTCTTTGTTGCAGCTGTGATATTACCACTGACAGAACGCTTTGTTGCTGTTGGAAAGATTATTCAAGAAAGCCTATTCATCACCTCTTAAAAGAGTTCTTCGAGGAAAAGTGTCATTGAATGATTTCTCTTTATTGGTATTTTTTTAAAATTCAGCACTTTCGTGACAAATCAAACAATTACTGATCCATGTTTGATTTCCACTACAAAATAGTCATCTTCCTAATCATCTTGAAACGATATATTTTCTTTGAATATTTTCCGCTTGTAAGATATGAAAGATAGATAAAAATTAGTTCCACCCATAAAATATTTGCTACTCTACTGTTGTCTGTTATCACTAACCCTAAACTTTCCAAATAGAAAACGAATATCAATTCGTACCCGCACGACAGCGACAGCAAAATGCAAAATTGATGTATTTGATTTCTTGACAAAGAATTTCCCACCAAATTTTTAATATAATGTTCTTAAATAAGTGGATTTTTCAGATCAATGGGCCATGGCTGGGTAACTTAAAAAGGCTCGGAGTGCCGCAGGATGAGTATAGCTGCTCTTATACAAAACGGCCCAACATCAAACATTTACACCAATTAATATCTAGATAACTTCGGTCCAGCCTATCAATGAGCTCAACGCCTGGTTGGCGTCACGCGTTTGTTCCCCTGCTGACCATACCTGAAGAAATCCTATTATAAATCAATTTTCCGACTTTTGCCCTTGCTCCTTTTTGACTAACATGTAAAAACATTGTCGTCGCACATAAATAAATTCGTTGTGCTAACTTATACGCTGTTTCAGCCGGTGCGGACGGAAATGCATGAATTCATCTTAAATTTTTACTAACTTTTATTTTTTTTTATTCCGACGTGGCCTTGAAATGTTCTAAACATCTTGAAATTTTAGAATATGTTTTGTTTTGCTCAAAAATTACAATTTTAAACAGCCAATGGTCACTACTTTTTACGCACGATGTGTTACTCGTCGTGACACAAAATCCTGCAACTTCTTCGAGCATACTCGTTAATCGTACTGGGTGTTTCAAAAGTCACGCCCATCCACATGGTAATCCTTGCTGCTTAAAAACCAAAAGTGCTGTTTAAGATTTCTGTCATTCGATGACGGTGGGGGCCTCATCATAAGAAGTTTTTAATGAAGCAGGCATCAGTTTCAAAATACTTGTCAGTTGAGCACAACGGGAGATGAAAGTGTTTCTTCCAAGAGCAAATAATAGCCATCGTGGAATTTTATTTCGCTACAAAATCTCAACGCCGTGTGATGAATGCATTCCAGCAGAAATATCCGGGTTAAACAACGCTAAATGCATCAATGGTAACACATTTAAAGCAACGGTTCCATGACACAAGATCGGTTGCAGAAAGGAAGCGATCGGGTAGAGCGTCTATAACGGAAACGAAAGTGGCAGATGTGGAGATTGTTTTACAAAGTCCAATGAAATGACCGCCTGTCTACATAAACATCATTACGGAATTCATATCCTTGCTGAGCAATGAGGAGCGATACACTTGGTTATAGCAAGACAGCGCACCGTGTCACACATCAAGGGACAGTGTGGAAGTTTCAACTGAATTTTTCGATGATCGTGTCATTTCCAAAGAACTTTGGCCACCGCGTTCACCGGAATTGTCAATTCCGGAGATTTTTTCCTTTGGAGATATCTAAAAAATATCGCCTTTAGGAATAATCTCCGTACGCTTGATGAACTTAAGAGTAACATCCTTCATGCAACATCGGACATTAAATCTCACACACTTCGTAAAGTGTCAACTAATCTGTGGAAAAAAGAGTTCGATTGTGTGTTCAGGAAAACGGGCATCATTTGAACATTTACTGTAATTTGACCATGTCTGGCACCTGACAAAAAAGATAACCATTCAACCTTTGTTTGTCCTTTGTTCTGTTTTTGTTAGTATAATTCATCAGTCTTTAAAACTCAAACGCAAAGGTTGATGTGCGTGACTTATGAAACACTTGGTAGTGTTAACTGGTTGAAAATGTACAAAATAGATCCGGAGGTATATATTTTACATATATTTTTTATCGGCGTTTATACATTTTGATGCACATGTGGAAGACGTTCGACAAGCTTTCGTTCGAAGCATTTGTAAATGAATCAGGGAAGGCTGCATCTCTCTCGATTATCCACGATCAACTATTTATAATGTGCTTAAGGTATCCGACTACGTTCGGAACTGTGATTTTAAAAAAGCGCATAAATGGATAGGTTTCATGATATTTAGTGTCACTCAGATTAGAATACATGCAGAAAATTGTTTTAAGGGCATTTTGACAAAAAAATTTATTTAAATATAATACTTTGGCAAAAAATTAACTTAGAATAATCTTTTTTCCAAATGTTCTCCTTTTGTGAAAAATTGTTCTATTATATTAATATTTTGCCTGTATATAGCTCAGACCTCTCTACAGAGGCTCAACTAGAATTTTTGAAAAATTCACACATTTTCAGAGTTACCACCCATTGAAATAATTATTCGCGTTTTTTTTCTTCTTAAAACTGCTCCCCTCTGTTGCCGTAAAATATGAATAAACCCACTTCTAAGTTATATATTTCCAAAATTCTAGTTGAGCCTCTGTAGGGAGATCTGAGCTATATACAGGCAAAATATTATTATAATAGAAGCATGTTTCACAAAAGAAGAATAGTTTGAAAATGGGTTATTCTATGTTCATTTTTTGATAAAATATTACGTTTAAATAAATTTTTTTGTCAAAATGCCCTTAAAACAGGGCTTCTCAAACTTTCAATACCGGCACCCCCCTTTTCAATCACAATTTTTATCGCCCCCCTTATACATTAATAATGTACTGAATGCAATAGTAATGCACTTTGACGCTAAAGCAACAATCTTTATTATAAACCGTACAGATTCATGACATAAGTATTAAATTTTGTATATGTTACTTTTAAGCAAAAAATTAAGTAATAGGATAATTATTATGTTATTTTTCCTTTCTCTAATTTTTAAATTGAGCATATTGCAAAATGCGGTGGTTGCTTAGAAGACAAAATATGGATATAGGCTAAATATAGAAAAAGAACTCAGAGGGTCAATTTCTAATCATAAGCATTCATTTGAAAAACTTTGCTCTGCAAGACAAGCCCATGGAAGTCGCTAATACTTATTAAACTTGTTCTTAATTTAGTATTAATTAATTAGTTTAAAAATACTCTGTGCAACACTGATACATTAAAAGTATACCGGCTGAAGTGCCCGCTCTTTGCACGAGTTCACACATTTATAAGAAAAAAAAACATTATTGACATAATCGCTGAATTGTAAGTAGAGTAAAGCCAAGTGCGCGATAATGTTTACAAAGATGTAACATGATTTTTTTAAAATGATTGCTCAAATTATAATTAGTTTTAAGCGAGCTGTAATTTTATGCCTCACAGAATTCGCATTTAGAATTGTGATGTTGAATAATGAACAATAAAAAAGTCTGACGAAGAAGAATTGAAGTCTTTTCGCTTTAAATATTAAAAATAATACAACATTCTTTAATCCTGGAGCAGGGGCGCACTCGATACTAATGGTCGAGCGGGGTTATTGAGTCACCCCAATCCTTTTTTTATAATTATTTTTATAGTACACAATAAAAATCGTAATTCCAGTGAATAATTTTATTAAGAGAAAATATACTCACATACTTTCAAGGACACAGAAAATATTTCGGAAATTTTTTTTTATCAAAACCGGGAACTCAGTCAAAACAAGTACCTTAAGAGTGTAAAAAAACATTTGTCACTCCCAAAAAAGAGGGAGATATGTGACAGATATATTTTAGCTCACGTTAAGACTGTCAAACAGGAGGATAGTGTCAGCACCATTGGTAACAATTAAACAGTTTTGTCAGAATTACCGATTTCATGCACTCTGTGCTCAGCGTTACCACTCCCGGATTGAAAGTGTATTTATTACAATATGGACGTTCTAAAAAAATTATTTAAAACGTTTTTCATTATGCTATATATATTTGGGAATACTCATAAAAATAAATCTTGGCCTAGTAATCCTTTAAAGTGCTCTCTGTGCTTTTCCAAAAATCATAAAATTATTTTACAAGGAAAAAGCGCAACAGAAATAGTTTATTTACAACTTCCCTAAATGAAAAAACAAATTCACATGAAAGCAGGGACGTAACTAACAGTACAAGTAAGTTTGAAGGTCAAACCGCAGCGAATACATCCTGCTGCCTACAGCTGATGGCAATAATATATAACAGTGATGAATTTTTTATCTTCCTAAAATTTTTTTTCATTATGGGTCTGGGTTTTGCTTTTTCTCTGATAGAGTAGCATTTTCGGTTTGAAAAGAAAACGTAATAAAAAAAAATCTCTCATCATGGGATTACAGGATATAAAATAAAATGTTTTTATTTGGTTATAGTATCAAAGATAGCTAAAAAATGAAATTTTGAAGTAGAAGCTATTATTTTTTGATCACGCAATATCGCACATCATATACATAAATTATATCAGTGTAAATGTGTATTTTTTTATTTGTCAGAAAGTATTTTGTTTTACTTCATTCCAGTAAATAATTTTTTTAATAATTTATTTTCGATATGCTCGCGCCCCCCAGGGGTGCGTGCCCCACAGTTGGAGAAACACTGCTTTAAAACAGTTTTATGCATGTATTCTAATCTGAGTGACACTAAATATCATGAAAATTATCCATTTATGTGCTTTTGAAAATCACGATTCCGAACGTAGTCGGATACCTTAATCGAAAACTGAGCCACAGTTTTTTAAATTTACTTTGGAGATATTATCTCGCATAGAAAATGGATACAATTTTTTACGCCGTGTAATTTTTCAGATAGAGCAACATGGTGAATAGAACTAATAACTGAACAACTGAAGAATTTGGGAATATAGGAAGACCTTCGTAAGGGACAGGAAGTAGAAATAAACTGTCCAAAAAACAACGTGGGGTGTGCTCTTTCACATAATACAGCAAAAGATGCATTTTTTGTTGTTGAAATTTCTGTGTGATGGCGAGAATGCACCTGGGCGTGTTACAAACTTACAAAATACCATAATGCAGTGTTTACAATCCATTGTGAGTATTTCCTAATAAGATGGAACCCCTCCTCAATGGGGCACGGATTGTCAATACAACTTTATCTTACTGTGATAGATGCACCTAATTGTCTGAACACTAAAATTTCTAGTCACTAGTGAATTTTTCTTTTGGGGGATTCGTCAAAGTCTACTCAGGGAAGATTTTTGATGCTGGAGATTTCACTGTTTCGGTAACCACTGATATTGCAACTATGATTTCGGAAATTTTACAGTAAACATGGCTAGAATAGAATAGTGTTTTCAGGGCTACGAAGGGAACCCACGTGGGGGGGGGGAAGTGCGATGATTTTACAAAAGGTTGCAAGTCCTAATTTTGCGTTCTCCTTTTGCTTTCTAACTAGGATCTGATAAATTCTCTGAAATAAATCATAGGTCTATTATAATAATTAAATTGTATGAAAGAGATAAGTGATATTAATTTTTACATACAACCACCTTACACAAACAGCTGAAATTAAATGTTATTTCGCAAATAATAAATATTTCTTCAGTGTCATATCATCAGCCCCTTTCAAATCTAATATAATTATTCATTTAAAATTTATTTTTGATATGAGAAGGATTAAAAGCAAGACGGTACTCACCAACAGGCCATGATGACTACTAAAACGAAGATTGAAGACTGAATAAAGTGACTGGAACAGGACGAGACTTGACTTCCGGGTCTCTGTTTACCACAACTGCGGTGGCAATGATGCTTGCCATGTGAAATTAAGCTGCTCATCCGGCTGTACGGGTACAACCGAAATAAATATAAATGTCAATTCTTAACTTAATTCACAAAGCAAAAGTTTATAAAAAAAATGGTATTTTAGAAAAAAAACAATCAGAAGATTCATATTTAATTCTCTAAAAAAGTTAAAACATGTCTTAAATCGAAAATATGTGGAACAAATTTCGAAAAAGGGAAATTTAATGAAATAATTTTAGAAATCACTCACATTGCGCGCGTACAAACACACACACATAATTGCTGGCGTCATGAGGGAAAGAGAAAGCCCTTGCAAAGCTGGGCCATAAAGCTAGTCCTTTATAAAATCCAACTTGGGGCCCAAAACCTGACTTTGCGAAGGGTTCTTCATTACGCCCCCGAGAGTGCACGTATCCCTCCCTGGTACTATACATTTACAAACATCCATGCATTCTCCGGGATACAAATCTAGGCCCTCGGCACAATAGTCAGTGTCATTAACCACCATCATGTATGAGAAGCGTCATCAGAACTATTGCTAAGCAGTTGCATAAAATATTTTCCACACACTTCAATATCTCATAAATTCTAATATATTGGCTGTGCTTTTGAAGATTTTCATTAACAAAAACAGGGTTAGACAAGTTTATGACATGGTGCTCCAAAGAAACTTAAAATCATGAGTGAGTAATAAATATAGTTTTGTTTATAAAACGGCCCATGCAATAGAGGATATGATCAAATAAAGCTTGGCTACTACAACACTTGGTGCAAATTGGGAAAAGACTTGACTCCATTGGAGTACGTCAAAGATCAGAGATGTTCGCTGAAAAAGCCATTCAAAATAATGTGCACTTGCTTACCGTATTTAAAGAACAGAACGTCCAGGAAGAACACCATGAGCGCAGATGGGGGAGGATCATAAAACCCTGTGTTTAAATTTCATTTGAAATATCGTGACATAAATATCAAGGGAACCAAAACACACTCTACCTTTTTTATTTAAAATATTTAGTGTTCTGTTGCCATAGTGATCACGTAGGTTGAGATCCCTCGTATATGAAGACCTTGGAGACACTTCAGCATTTGATATACACAGTGTCGGATACGTTATTAAATTCTTCTCACTCCTTTTTTCCGTCACATTTTAGCTGAGTTATGAAACAGTGAGGATAGAAATCGGTACCTTCCGATATGTAAGCACGTAACATACCACTGGACCGAAATGACCACTTCAGTCCAGAGGCTGTTACTGGTTTATTATAGATATCACCGCCAACACTCACCTACCAGTGAGTCGGTGCATAGGCGAACAAACGATATAGTTGTTATAGCGAGCGTGTGAGTTGCTGCTACTGCGTCAAGTGTATCTGATGACTTGAATGTTGCGTCAAGCATGTTTGATGGCTTGATTGTTGCGTCATGTGAATCTGACGACTTTTGATTGCTTCTGCTGCGGGTGGAGGTGCGACAGCTGCTCGAAGGTTGCGTTTTTTCAAAGTTCAGCTAGGGATAAACTCGCGGAGGATAAAACTCGTGACCTTCGGTTCCGTAAGCACGTAACACACCACTGGATTAAAATGATAATTTCAGTCCGGAGGCTGTTTTAATGGCTTATATAGATTCCACCGCCACAAGTGTATGTATCGTCAACATAATAAAAGCAAAATTCAATTTCAGATGTATCTTTGTTTCAGATCTAGAGTATTAGGCTTGGAAGTTTGATATTTAGCATTGCATTGACAACAACAAAATTCTCACCTTAAGTCTGTAGCTGTAGATTTGAGACTGTCTTTGCGTTTCATGCTGCTCAGCTTGCGATTGATTCGCTCCAGTTCATCTATTCTTGTCTCCAGATTGTCTGTTACTTTGCACAGCTCCTTCACGGCACCTACATTTTCCATGAAGATCCGCTCCTACAAGAAGTAAGGAAAGTTGTTTGAGTAAAGTTAAAATAATTTTATAGAAAAGCTTCTTTTTCCTGCATGATTATGCGGAAAATGATATAATAAGTATGTTTAATAAAGAAAGATTCAAAATTATAAATAGGGTAAAAACCCAGTTCCAAAATCTGTTAGTTCGATGGGCTTGCCATATTGTAATCGATGAACGATCCTATCATAGTCAAAACAAACTCAATTTACTAACAATTTTCAACAACGTAAAAAATTTCAACAACCCAAGTTAAGAAATGCACCAATAGATAAATATGAGATCAATAGCGAGGTAGAAGAGATAGTTGAAGTTTTAATTATAAATCGGATCATTTACTCTTAGCACATCCTAGCAATACACCTTCTAAATATTTGAAGATACGTTCTAATTTAATCTAATTCAAGCCGACACTAGTCCAATTTTAACAGCTAATTGACCAAATCGTCAATCTTAATATTAATCAAATAATCTACCTGATATCCTTTTAGCTTCTAACCTCTTTCTCCATCGAGCCCGAAAGTTAATCTTTAAGTACAAGCCATGATTTGAATAATTGTCGTCTTTTTCAGAGAAAAGTTTTCAACAGAATAATATTTAAAGAACCATTATTCCTCAAGAGGATTAGTAGGAAGCACGCGAATAGACCTGTTACAATTATATATACAGGAGAAAACTGACTCATTGACTTACTCATCACGAGATCTTCGGAACTATTAAACCTAGACTTAAAATTTCGAAAGCATATTTTTATTTTGTTGAGTAGATATCCACTATGAACGGATTTTACGAAAATATCCGCCCAAAGGTGACTATTGTAGGGGGCGTAAGAGATGATCTATTAATATATACAGTAAAGGGACTCAAACAACACTTGCTCACCACCAGATCGCTGGGACTATTAGATCCCTTACAGATTTGAAATTGAATAAGTGACTCCAAAAGGGGGGTTTCAGAGGTGAAAAAGACAAAAGAAAATCCTGTTTTTAAACTATTAGATCTGCATACTTTAAATGTGGCAGCTCTGTTTCTTTTGTCGAGTAGAAATCCACTATGAACGGGTTTTGAGGGAATTGTTTCCCATCGGAATGTAAAAGATAATATTTGTATATTGAGTGCCAGATGAAAATGAGAAATACCGGGAAATTCAAATGTTTTTTTTAATGCTAAGACGTTCTAAAGAAGCCCAGTGGCTGAGTGGTTAGTGCACCGCGCTTCCTCACCACAGGTCCGAGGTACAAACCTCGAGCTGTGCAAGGTTAACTCAGCCTTTCAACCCTTCAGTGGGTCGATAAAATGAGCACCAAGCTTGCATGAGAATTTAACACTGGGGGTTTCGCGTCAGACTCACCACCTGACTGAAACATCTGCTCATGCAACTGAGGGCCCAAGGTCGTGTATATTGAACTGGGCTAAGTAGCCTTTGGCCCTCATGGGCTGTCGCGCCACTGAGTTAAGTTAAAGCGTTCTTACCTTGGAGTTTTAATAAAATTTCTGACTTTAATTATTTTTTAATTTACTTAAATTGATCATGAGAAGTGAAGTTTGACTTCACTAAATTGTTTTTAATCGCCTTATCTCTTGATTATGTTTTACAATTCATGTTTGTCCAGAAAGGGTATATAAAGGGTGTTTTTTTAGAGGTATAGAACTTTAAATTGCAATAAAACAACGATGTATTATTCGATCGACATGAATTTTTTTTATTCGAAAGATAATCTTGTGGCATTACATTTTAAATATGATTTCTGGAATATGACTGCCACGGCTGGCTCGGATGTAGTCCAATCTGGACGTCCAATTTTCGATGACTTTTTCCAACATTTGTGGCCGTATATCGGCAATAACACGGCGAATGTTGTCTTCCAAATGGTCAAGCGTTTGTGGCTTATCCGCATAGACCAATGACTTTACATAGCCCCACAGAAAATAGTCTAGCGGTGTTAAATCACAAGATCTTGGAGGCCAATTCACAGGTCCAAAACGTGAAATTAGGCGGTCACCTAACGTGTCTTTCAATAAATCAATTGTGTCACGAGCTGTGTGACATGTTTGCGACGTCTTGTTGGAACCACAGCTCCTGGACATCATGATTGTTCAATTCAAGAATGAAAAAGTTAGTAATCATGGCTCTATACCGATCACCATTGACTGTAACGTTGTGGCCTTCATCGTTTTTGAAGAAGTACGGACCAATGATTCCACTAGCCCATAAAGCGCCCCAAACAGTCAGTTTTCTGGATGTAACGGTGTTTCGACATACACTTGTGGATTAGCTTCACTCCAAATGCGGCAGTTTTGTTTGTTGACGCAGCCATTCAACCAGAAGTGCGCTTCATCGCTAAACAAAATTCGCTTATGAAAATCGGGAACAACGGCGATCTCGTTTTGGGCCCATTCGGCGAATCTACGCCTTGCTTGATCATATTTAAAATGTAAAACCACAAGATTATCTTTCGAATAAAAAAAATTCAAGTCAATCGAATAGTACATCGTTGTTTTATTGCAATTTAAAGTTCTATACCTCTAAAAAAACACCCTTTTATATATGACCTGAGCGCAATTTATATGCAAGGTTAGTGATTTAGGTATTGAAATATTAGCAATCCTTACTAATATTATAAACGTGAAAGTTTGTATGGATGTTTGGTACTCTTTCACTCCAAAACAACTGAATGGATTTTAATGAAACTTTACAATGATATAGCTTGTACATCAAAATAACACATAGGCTATAATTAATAAAGATATTGTGTGAAGTGTCCATAATATAACGATAATTGTCAAGAAAGTAGGAAAAAATTCGGCCATCTGCAAAAAAGCCCGCGACAGCATATATCTATTTTTTATGTGTGAAGCAAAACTTTCCATTTCTTTTTGTCTACGCCAAGTGCCAGGAACTGCGAAAGCTTGAACAGGCGGAGTGTGAGGCTGATTATAATTTTAACATAAAATAAATACAACAAAAGTAATATTAACGTATTACACTTCCAGATATAAATTATTTATACTATTTCAAGCGTTCATTACACAAAATTTGTAACAATCTGTTACTTTTGCTGAGAAGAGATCAGCTTAGGGAGGTGTATTCAAAAATCGACCCACAAGAGAGTTACAGGGAGTTAAAGATAAAAAAAATCCTTTTTATCAGCTATTAGATCTATAGACTTAAAATTTAACAAACAGGATTTTTTTTGTTCAGCTGAGATATGCACAAATGTTTTTTGTTTAATTTGCAATTCACATAAAATTAACTCATTAAAAACTTCTTTATCCTTTAATCTGTATTGTTAAATTTTTCAATTCACCCGTACGAAGAACGGTTATAACAGCTAGTAACAAATAAAATAATTGAATCCACTTTGAAATTTCAGTGAAATAAGTTAGTATCTCAATTATGTTTTTATTTAATGGGGATAGTTTTCTTCTGTTACTGAATAATCAATTTTCCTTATATTTCTCAAAATAATTTTGTTATACCTTTTTTATGTAACGTTTATTCAAAGCCACCTTTCTTGCCTTTAAAGCAAAATGTAAAAAGCTTTTTATTTTGTACCTAAAAACATAACTTAGGAGTTTTTTAATCTTAGTTGCAACTGTAAGAGAGTGGAAGTTCAACGACCTATAATTAAAAATTATACACTATTTATAGCAAAATAAATCTTCAAGGTAATACAATTGCATACCTTTTTCAATAAAATTAGGAATGCTTCGGAAAGGGGATTTTACCGATCGCATGGGATTTCCCCGCATTTGTCTTAAAAAATTTCCCTGGAATTTCTTAGTTTCTCACATCTGGGAATTATGCTGACAGAGGAAAAAGGAAAAGGAAGCTTTGATGTGGAAATCAGGGACAGCGCCCATAGATTTCTGGAAATTTTCTTGAGATGCACAAGTAAGGAAAAATAAACACAGCGGTACTTATTCAAATTTTTAAGAGAGGTACTAATTATTAACAGATGTATTGTAATTTATTAAATACGTTTATACGAACACAAATAGAAACTTATTCAGTTGAACAAATTTGCTTAGTTTTTTAATTCATAATTTTGATCGTGACATTCATTGTTCCATATATACTGTATAAATCAATGATTTTCGATTAGGTAAGTTAATATCCACTGTTGAATCTTTGAGAATTATTTAAAATCCATGGGGCTTCAGGGGTGTTAAATTTCTCTAGAGGTCTGAAAATATAAACAATTTTCAAACAGGTATAATTCTTTTAAATTTAAATTAAATAATTCGAATCTTTTACACATTATTTATAAAGGAATGGGGCTTCAGAAGAGTATAAAATGTTTAAAATATAATCATAATTTAAAAAATTATAAGCATATGAAAATAAGAAACTTTTCTATAAGAAATATTAAGTTTTACGTCGCGCATGCTATTTTCTAAAATAGTAGCTTTAATTACTAGCTATAAGTTGATTTATAAAGTTAAATGTATTCTTATTACACTGTAGCTATTTTTATATAAATAGAATAATAACTTACATATTTTAATAAATAAAAAAATACGTTTTTAAAAAATATTTAAAAAATTGCAATGTTTTACAAATTTTTTGAAATACATAAGATACATAATACTAAAAATAGGTAGGGGTTTAAAGAGTATGATGCAGTTTATAATTCTAAAAAGTTTTATACATCAGATGCTAGAAAATAGCGTGCGCAACGCAAAAAAATGCGTAACATTTATTATAGAATTTTCATATGCTTATGATTTTTAAAATTATTATTATCTTTTAAACATTTTATACTTTTCTGAAGCCCCATTCTTTTTTAAATAATGTGTAAGAGGTTCGAATCATTTAATTTAAATTTAAAAGAATTATACCTGTTTGAAAATTTAGATTTTCAGACCTCTAGAAAAAATTTAACACCCCTGAGACCCCAGAGAACCAGGATATCATACACATTCAAAAAATTGATTTCTCAACTTTAGTATTAAAAGTTATTGCATATTTTTCTGAAACTAAAAATGTATAACACTTATATGTTCGTTGATAAAATAACCTTAAAATATAAAAAATACAAATGTTTAGTTTTTTCACTTTTTCTCAAAAGAATAATTTTTTCCTTTTAGGTACATTTAAAAAAAAACTATTGCACTATATGGCTCCAAATTTTTTATACTTCTATACAGAATACATACAAATATAGTGAACCTATTCTTTTAGTCTATGTGGTACATAGTTTTTTTGAAAAAGATAGTTTTTATATATGAAAAATGGGAGAAAATAAAATCTTTCAAAATTACAAAGTTTTGTAATTTTTTTTAAAGAAACTATCTAAATATTTACTAAGAAAATAAGTTCACTATATTTTGTGTATTATTTTATATATTTGCAAAAGATATTTTACATATTTAAGAGATACTTTTTTAAGAAATGGTACGTAAGCATGTATTACGAAATCTCAAAGATTATGTCCAACTTAAATCAAACAGAAAAAAAATGTTTTTAACTAAAGAATTATTTTTGTATTTCTACAGAATGATTAAAATATTTTTATTAAGATCACGAAAAATATCTAAGCACTATTGGAAATTTTTAAAGATATACACTGCTGGACAATTGCTAAGGACGGATAACACTATCATCCATAGCAACCACAAAATGAAAGGAAGCAAAATGTGGAAAATTAGAATCAGTGCGGGATATTAGTAAGAAGAAGTATGAGAATGCAAATTTTTTTTCCACTTCTGTTCATCACGTGATAGCGTTCATAAGAGCTTTAAAGGTTTTGACGCGTGTGGACAGTTGTTGTTTCAAGTCAAAGTTTTACAGGAAAGATTTAATAGACGAACTTAAAATGTTTGGCATGTCTTCCCGACATCACATAGATGATTTTATGCGTGGCCGAATTATTGGAAAGATCGAGGAAGGGCGAAAAATAACAGATGTTGCCAGGGAGTTCAACATCGCTCACAGCGTTGTTTCACGGCTGTGGAAGTCATTTAAAACTACTGGAATGTGTAGTAGATGGCACGGAGGAGGTCGTGTTAGAAGTACGACGCCTGCAGAAGACAGATATATCGTCCTATTAGCAAAAAGGAACAGGCGCACCACAGCTCAGCAGGTGGCAAATCATTTTCTTGCTGCCTCAGGAAAGCAGATCTCCCGAAAAACTGTTGCCAGACATTTGAGGGGAGGACTATACGCACGCAGACCTGTTGTGTGTGTCCCATTGACCAGACAGCACCGTACTGCCCGTTTGCAATGGTGTCGTGAGCATCACAATTGGACTGAACAGGACTGGGCATGCGTACTATTCTCAGATGAGAGTAGGTTCAGTCTGTCATCGGATTGTAGACGCCAACTGATCTGGCGCGAGGGTGGTACTGCTTATCGTCCAGAAAATATCCAGGAAAAGGACCGATATCCGACATGCAGTATCATGGTGTGGGCCGGCATCATGATCAATGGCCGCACGCGCCTACATGTGGTTGCGAATGGGACTATGACGGGCCAACGATACATTGATGAAGTTCTACTTCCTCATGTTCGTCTTTGCCGTGGTGCTGTCGGGGATAAATTTATTTTTATGGACGATAACGCAAAATGTCATCGAACATTCGCATTTCAGGATTGTCTAGACAGCGAGGGTATTCAACGACTCGTATGGCCAGCGCGTTCTCCAGATCTAAACCCCATTGAAAATGTGTGGGATACTTTGGGGAGGCAAGTTGCTGGTCGAAACTATCCTCCGACACACAAGAACACCCTCATCCGTGCACTCAGAGAGGAATGGGATAAATTGCCCCAACAGCTGCTGGATAATGTTGTGCAAAGTATGGTACGACGTGTGGAATGTTGCATCACACTCCACGGTGGACATATCCCGTACTGATACCTTTCTTCAAGATGCCTGCTGACTTTTATAGATGCATTGTTCCATTTCTCCGTACGCAGATCAAATGAACATTTGTTTTTCTTTCAGATGTTTCACAGCTTTTGTACTTTCCAGAACAATAAATATTCTTTATTCTAATGTCTGAACAGTGTGGCAACTATATTTTATCCTACTAGGCCCCATGTCTCGCTTAATGTTATGCTACATAGCAATTTGTGATCCGTCCTTAGCAATTGTCCAGCAGTGTATGTCTCAGCAGCAGAGTTATTTTCGGCATTTTACTCTTCCGAACATGCCCTCTTAAGGAACTCACAAATTTGAGTGGAAATCTATTTTTCTGTCATATCTAAAAAGTCAACCTATTATCCTACGAGGTTTAAGAACGAGTAATATAGAACGTGTGCATTATCTCATGGGTATGTGCAGTTTTATTTTAATTATAAGAAAACTATCTAGAGGCATTTTGAATTTTCAATTAAATTACTGTAACTGATCAATTGTAAATATTGCAGATTCATAGGCTTCCAAATTAAAGGTATCTTTACTATATATATATTTTTTTGTCATTTTATACCATTTTCAGTCTTTAAAAAATGTAATATTTTTAAATTTAAAAATTTATTTGACTTTTAAAAAAAAATTTAGGCTAGCTTTTTTAAGTGTGCGCTACATAAAAAGTAGTGGTCTAATATAATTTATTATGAAACGAAATAAAGATTAAATATGTGATGTAGTTTGTGAAAATCTTTTTAATGAAATGCAGTAAATTAAGTTGTCGCTCTAAATATTTAAAAATTTAAATATAAAAGAAAACAAGCCCTTTTAAATGATTTTATGCATACTGATCAGAATGGGTTCTTTTTTTTTGTTTCTTCAAAAGTTTTAAAATTAATTTTTACATAAATGCTTTCAACATGCAGAAAATGTTTTAATTTCTACGGAAATTTTCACACATTCATAAAATAAAGCATGCCTTTGAATAATTTTTTTTTAAAGGCAAGTAGGAAATTTTTTTTTCTATACGATTGTTTCAAAATGTATGCAGCAGAGATCAGCTTAGGAAGGTGCACCCAAAGAGACTTACGAGGCGTTATAAATAAATAAAAAATCCTTTTTATCAGCTATTAGATCTACAGACTAAAAATTTTACAAGTATGGGGGGGGGTTGTTCAGCTGAGATATCCAAACAGGTTTTTTTTATTTAATTATTTGCAATTCGAGTACAATTATCTCATTACAAACTTCTTTATCCTTCTATCTGTATTGTTTAATTTTTCATTTCACCCGTGTGAAGAACGGGTATACCAGCTAGTTGGTTATAAGCAGTCTTTTGACAGTGCACATTCAATTGCTTTTTTTCAATGCCCTAGCAGCACGCACTGGATTGAAGACGAAACTTTCCATGCCATTATCAATAATTTGATAGATTATGAATAAGGTCAAGAAGTGGAGAGTGGATAAGAAGTATGCAAGGATTTACGATACTAATTCCGAAAGGGGTTTGAAATTCCAAAAGAGATTAGATCATGCATATCCGGCCATCGTGACGTTCACAATCTACTAACCAGCCGACCATAGTCACATAAACTTATCACTTACTTTATGGCGCCAAAAACAAATCAATTGAAATTGTATCTTCAAGTAACGAAAGCGATTTTGAATCAATTCACCTCAAGAAGATGCGCTCTTTGGATCACGATGAGTGGCAGTGGATTATGCGCGTATGAGCATTTTGAAAATTTTCTCCATGTATACAATGAGAAATAAAATGCTTTTAAAATGTTTCCATGTGGAATTTAATTATTTATTTTGTTTGGAATTACCTTCTCGTATACATTTCGTAAATAATTGACATATTTTTTAAGTGTGATTTTTTTTATGCGGTCCCTTTCCACCGCATAAAGAGAATTTTCTGTAGTATGTTGACTAAGTTGTTAGTCATATGTAAGTATTTATAAAATTTTCGCATGTTTTTTTTGTGAGATTTCTTTTTATACGCTCCCTATCTACCGCACAAAAGTAGGTTTTACTGCGCGAAAGGTCGGAGAGATCAAACGCTATAACAAGGATGGCGAATCAGTAGCACGCGTGCCATTGATGGTACGCGACACAATATTGTGGGCACGCCATCGATAAAAAAAGATTGCAATTTGGTTCAAAATAGCAAAGTTCACTATGGAATAATCGTCGTGAGGGATCTCATTCGCGCTTTTAACGCTAAACTGTACGTTTTCAAAAACAATATTATTACAAGAAACTGCAAGTACTTTCAACAATTGAAAAAAATGTCACAGATTTAGATATACATGAGAAACTAGACGAAGAAAAAGTTATAGAAAAAATTATTTCTGTAACTGATTCTTCAATCAAGAAATTTTTAACGAGATGTTCTCAGTTCAAATAATTATCGGAAACGCTCAAGTTTATTATGCACTCTGTTGTGACTTCATTTCACGGACTAAACTTGTCCCAGTTTGACGCTGGAAATTGAAGAATTTGAAATGCAACTTATTGATTTCCACTTTAGTTCAAGACGGATTCAAAAATTTATTGAAACAAGGAAAAAGTTGGAATTGATATATAATAAAAATGCCAGTAATGAAAGTTTGGAAACATGGAATTCGATTTCAGATACATTTCATTGCTTGAAGAAGCTGATTTCAAGCTATTATAACCGCATTTTCATCTACCTATGCCTGATAGTAATTATTTTCAGACACAAATAATATTAAACAATAAAGAAATTAGTGAATAAAGAGTTTTGAGTTATTAGTTGAGTTGTTAGTAATTAGTTTTAAAATTTCCCCCAAAATCAGAATTCAAAATTATTTGATGGCACGTCTATACCTCATTAAAGATTTTTTTTAGAAAAAATGGCACGTTGACCCATAAAGGTTCATCACCTCTGAGCTATAATAATAGTGAATACTTGTATTGATTCTGTATCGTATAACAATTCGTATCCCGATTATTACAATTATTTTACCCTATCACTGAAAGACCAAACACGGATATTACCTATTACTAACTCTATTAATAAGCTTAGCGACAACGAAAGTGGAAAGAATTTTGTATCACAGCACAATGCAGGAAGTTATGACAATAGACGGGAGTAAGGAATATACAGGACTTCCGAAGGGTTTTCTCTTCGATGACGATCCACCCTAATTAGGTTATTTCCAGGATATCGGCTACGTGAGGGGAAAAAAGCTAGGTGATGAAGACGTCACAAGATGATTGAGAGGGTTGGAGCTCACTTTCGATATCCTACTCTGGGGAAATGTGACGTTATTACAGAGTAGGACTTTGAGAATGACGCTCATGAAATTTCGACACAGTTAGTAAGGTAAACACACAAGTAATATAAAAAATTTTTTAAGTCAAATCCTACTTAGATCAACAAAGAAAATTTTATTTTAGCTACTTTTTATTAAATGGTTACAATCAAAGGACAGAATCACAACATTAAGTGGTAAATTGGTTTTTATTAACTATCATTAAAGTACCGTATTGTCATCCAAAACAAACGTGTCTATAAAATTTCAGTTCAACTGAATGCTTTAAAGCGTGAGAAAAAAAATCTTTTAAAGTTTTGACCCAAGCCGCTAAAAAATGAAACCAAAGTGGCTGTATCTGTAATTCATTAAATAAATAGTTTCAGTCAATTAATTTTAATCAATTATAATTAAATTATCGTATTTTTACCCAAAACAATAGTGAATGGAAAATTTCAGCTCAAATGAGCGCTTTAAAATGTGAGAAAAAAACCTTTTCAAGTTTTGACACAAGTCGTCAAAATGGTCGCTAAGTCGCCAAAAATGATGCCAATATGGCTGTCTTTGTAATTCTTTAAATAACTAGTTTTAATTAATTAGTTTTTATTAATTATAATTAAATTACTGTATTGTCATCCAAAATAATCATGTATACACAATTTCAGCTCAATTGCTTTAAAGTGTATTTTATTAACGATTGAAAATTCCACGAAGATAAATAAATAAATAAATAAATTTAGAGAGAGTGAGCTAATAGTAGTTGAAAAATACGATACGGTAATACCCCAAATTTACGTGATAGGTGGGACTGAGTGATAACCGCGTAAATCGGGGTAGGATTTTGCATATAAATGTAAATAAATTATTTTTACTTGGGGCGGAAGACGAAATAAAAAATAATTTAGAAAACAAATTAGTTAAATCTTAGGTAACACAAAAACAAAATCGAATGGAGAAACCATTGTCTTATACAGGAGTTACTTTTGGTAGATTTATCTTTTAGATACATTTTGGTTTGGTAAAATTGTGTGAAAGATTAAGGGAAAATTTAGGCTATATTTCCCTTCACGAAAGGGGAATATCAATATTTCTTATCAACAGTGTTTACAACCTTGGCAAAAGATATTGTAACCCAAAAATTTTGGGGATTTATCTTTATTGCTACGGCTGATATACTTTTCAGAAGTTCGTAATAATATTAAATTGAACTCACTTTATTGACCACAAGAAGTTTCTCAAGGACATGTCCGTCTTGTAGTCTGACATCTCCTGCCTCTCTGACCGCCTCCGGAAGGATGTGCTGCAGCTCCTGAGCGATAACTCCCGTATCCCCCATGGAGCTAAGCCCCACCCCTTCGCCAAATTCAGGTAGGTAGCGATAGTGCACAATGCGGAGGTTGGACACGTTGCGTAGCTGTTCTCGAGTGTCCAACTGAAAAGAAACACCCGGATTAAGAAAGAAATAGAACCTAATAAAACCTGGGATTATATAATTTCAAATTATTTTAAAAGAAAATTGAAACAAATTCGCTCTGCTTTATGATATTTGCATGTATTTGTTGTGCAATGAAACTCGACTTTCCATTAAAAATGATTTTTGTAGATGAAAGGTTTTTTTAAATTTTTATTATTTAAAACAATCATAAAATCCCCGTGCTCCACAAAGTATCACATGGGGTTCACAGAAATAAGTATTAATCACACATTACAAAGGAAAGAAAGAAAAAAAAATTGAGGTTATGAAGGATTACAAATATCTACAACAAAATCACAGAACTTTTTAAAAGCAGTGCTGGTGGAAAGAAGCTGGTGAAACTTCGGAGGCCAATTTATATTAAGTCCCTTGAAAGCCAGTCTTATGATCTTTCTCTCTATGACAAACTTGGAACACAGAAGGAGCACATGTTCTACATTTTCCTCTCCACCAATATTACAATCACAGGAAGATGATGAAACTAAATTAAATTTGTTCAAGTAGCTTTTTAAGTTATCATGGCCAGTGAGAAATTGGGTTATTTTGTAATTAGTATTAAAAAATGATGGCATTACAATCTCTTATTAACTGTTGAAAGAAATTTCTTTGTTAAGCTCCCTTTATTTGAAATAAGATATTCTTGGGTACCATTCTTTATTTCTTGATCTTCATGTAAAATGTTTCAGGAATATTAACGGCAATGTTAATTTCGCGCTTTCTGGCAGCCCTTTCAAGCCAATCGGCCCGCTCATTTCCAAGAACGCGCGTGTGTCCGTGAACAAAAAATTTATTGAGATGTTTTTATCTTTTAGGCTTTTAAGTTGCTTTTGGATCTCGAGGATTATGTTGTTAGATGAAGAAATTTACCAAGAGAATCCAAGGAGAAAAGGGAGTAGGTACAAATGAGAGGGGATGAGATGAAAGGTTGATGTCAGATTTGAAAATGAGAAATAAAAAATTTCCAGTGTACATCAATGAAATGGTGTTCCATACGACTTTGTGTACATGGTTTTGAACGTATTTTAATGCAAAATATTGCTGTTTAAATGCTATATAAAACAAGTGTAGAAATCTGAATTTCTAGTAGTAATTTTGAAGGATAAACTTTACTGAGGAAAATTCGAGATTTAGTACCACATTTAAAGTAGAGTTAGTATTATCAAGTTAAAAAATCAGGAAGTAAATATGAACATTATAAACGAATGGTAATAAAAGTATTGTTCAAATGATGATAGTCTTTTATTTATAAATATTTGATTTTTTTTAAAAAAGAATTTTGAGATTTTTATTACTATTGCATTAAAAAGTAAAAATATGATTTTATGACAGGAGATTCTATACGGCGAAAACGCTAAATTCTTAAACTGATTATAACTGAGACACATAGGAATGTATGTACACATACCTTTTAAACATTTTATTATAATTCAAATAGGGATTTAAAACAGTTCCGATAATTTGTCTTTTGCAAAGAATGCCTATTTTGTTCTGGATATACTTTATTCATAGAAAAAGATATTTTTTTTACACATAAGGATGGAAAACATAAATACTCTCGTATTGTTAGTATTATAACAATTTCAAAATTACGATTTGAATTTATGTAAATTATTAAAAAAAAGCACTCAGAATTCTGACAGAGATTTCATTTTTGGTATAATCAGATATAAATCTCACCTCATGTATGTCATACTTGGCTCTCAAATCAGAAGGTTGGAGGATGTGTCCAGTCACTTTAATGTTGCCATGTACCACTAAGGATTCTTCTGGCCTGTCTGTGTTGATGCCTACTCGTCCCTATACAAAAAGAAAATATTAAATGTGTTGTATGAATTAACCGTGTAACTTTCTTCATTTGCACAAACCGTTGATAGCAATCAAAGCTATTTCTCCACACAAGGATCTCGAACTCGTGACAAGGCAAGCCATGACCCGATTCCTTGATCCAACTCGGCTACCGCGACCACATTCTGTAGCCGGTTGTGTAACTTTCTTCATTTAGCACAAACCGTTGATAGCAATCAAAGCTATTTCTCCACACAAGGATCTCGAACTCGTGACAAGGCAAGCCATGATCCGATTCCTTGATCCCACTCGGCTACCGCGACCACATTCTGTAGCCGGTTGTGTAACTTTCTTCATTTAGCACAAACCGTTGATAGCAATCAAAGCTATTTCTCCACACAAGGATCTCGAACTCGTGACAAGGCAAGCCATGATCCGATTCCCAGTCACTCGGCTACCGCGACCACATTCTGTAGCCGGTTGTGTAACTTTCTTCATTTAGCACAAACCGTTGATAGCAATGAAAGCTATTTCTCCACACAAGGATCTCGAA